>JAJTUV010000258.1:600000-894384 GCA_021653895.1 Mastomys natalensis | reverse complement strand
ATTTTTTTCCACGGAAGCCACAGTCCTGGTTTAAACATGAAGGTCAGGGAGCAATAACACTGGGCCAGTAACGTTACACTGAGAAGTTCAGGTATATTTCCTCTTACTGGGGATTTCAAGACAAAACACACACCAAAGGAAATTTCCCTAAAAATGAACCGCAAAAAATATCTTCTCAGACGGGTAGAAGGAGAGAGTTCCATTTGCCCTTTTTCCCCCAATGAAGTATGGGGGACACCAGGGTGATGGGGAACCACCATTAGCTCTTGATTTTTAAATTTAAATTTAAAAAAACAAAAAGTACCGGGTTAAAAACCCCCCTAAAAGCTTTTAAAAAATTTGTTTTTAAAAAAAGTATAAATGTTTGATTGGAGTAAAAGTTTTAAAATTAGGAGCCTGCAAAATTTTTTCAGATATTGCAATAGTTTGAGATCCTTTTTTAGCAAAGGGGTGCATCAAAATAGGCCATTTGTTTCTGGGTTTACCAACCCCTCAAAATTTAATTGCGGGAAAAACTTGTTTTTCTTTTTTTGTGGGAGGGCTTTTAAGCAAAAAGGGGGGAAGCCAGGGGAAAATTTTTGGGGAAAAAAGCTGGGGGTTTGAAAGAGGGCGGGCCAAACTCTCACAGCGGGCCTACAGGACTTTATTATAAAGAAAAGCGACAAGAAACCCCGGAAAATTTTATAAAAAATGTTAAGTAATTTACATAATTGGGCATATATACAAGTGGATTTCCTCGCTGAGTTATTGTTTTAATGGAAAAATTGAATCTACTAGTGGTGGACTATTGATCAGGACTTAAGTGTGAATAACAAAATGAATGTATTCTTGAACTATGGAGTAGCTTGACGATCATGCTTAGCACACACAAAGCCCTATTTGTACACACACACACACACACACACACACACACACACAGAGAGAGAGAGAGAGAGAGAGAGAGGAGAGAGAGAGAGAGAGAGAGAGAGAGAGAACCAGAATGTGTGCTTTTAAAAGTTTCTTAAATAGATACGCAGGCAGATGTTCTTGTGCTATTGTTCATAGAGCGGTCCTAGAGAAAGTGTAACAAATGATTAAGCTAAGCATATAGTGTGAGGAGAACACAGACGCCACGCACACACACACACACACACACACACACACACACACACACACACAAAGAGGGGAGGGGAGGGACTAAATATTCAGTGTGAAGGGTGACTACTGCATGTTAAATGTGACTTCTCTCAGCACATTTATTTATGCAGCATGTCTTGCCTCCTCTCCAAGACTTAGCCTAGGAATCTTTCCCAAAGAATTCCTCCTCTTCAACAGCAGCCTAGATGAATCATAGCTAGCACTTAAAAAGAACCCTGCTGGCCAACTCTTTTTCAGACATAACTTATGTTTGGTCCACACATATCAGTGCTGTATCCTTAGGACTCTTGAGATGGAACCTTCTCTTCTGTTTCATTGCCTAGGATCTGTAGCACTGCCTCAATCTCTGAGTTATATATGATAGATGTTGAGGCCAGTGCTTTGATCCTTTAAAGGATCCTTGGTCAGACCTGCCCACTCACACATGCCAGCTAGTGAAGAGAACTTTGAACAAGCCACACATTAAAGTGATGCAGAGGAGAAGAGAAGCTGAAAGACCAAGGTGACCCCCAAACTCTCAAAATGTATGACCAAAATCATCTTTTTCTAGTACTTCCTTGGTCATCTTTGGTTTTGTTTAGTTAGGTACTAACTTCCTCGTCCTTGCCTCTGTGTAAAGAAGAAAATTGTGTTTCTATGACTTGGGTTTGGAAGCTTTAACTTTTATAAGTTTTAAGTTTTCCTGTCAGTATCTTTATAGTTGCTCAAATTCTAGGTTCTCTTCCCTTTTCCCTCGAATTTATAAATTGCACTAGATTGCCAGGCGGTGGTGGCGCACGCCTTTAATCCCAGCACTTGGGAGGCAGAGGCAGGCGGATTTCTGAGTTCAAGGCCAGCCTGGTCTACAGAGTGAGTTCAAGACAGCCAGGGCTATACAGAGAAACCCTGTCTCAAAAAACCAGAAAAAAAAAAATTGCACTAGATTAAAAAAACAAACAAAAATGAAACGAAAGAAAAAACCTTCGTGGTGTTTTCTTTCTGTCCTTGGATTAAAATAATTTTTATGAATTATTTTATTTTAACCAGTTCTCATTTCCTTTCCTTAGCCCTGTTCTATCAAAGACATTTATATTTTCTATTAGCCCCAGCATTTCCCCTAATCTGTATAAGTGTTATGTGAAGATAATAAGCTAATTAAAGGCAATAAAACCTCAATTTCCTGTCTTATAGCAAGTGGAAATGGCATAATTTGAGGAGTATGACTTATTTTATTTTGATTCGGTTTTTCATGTGATCATTTCCGTAGGACCTTTTGTGATACTAGTTTCCAGCTACGCTATTTAAACAAGAAGTTAGATGCTTTGTGTGAAGATTAAGTTCAGGTTGAGCCACTTAAATGCCCAGCTGGTTTTATCTCCACTGTTCCTCACCAGCATTCAGCAGGCTCGGTCCTGGTGAGACTTCCACTGGACCTCATGTGAATCCCGCTTCTGTCTCTGGACTTCCTTCTAAGTCATATCTTCCTAATGAGCGTTTTCTGTTTTTCAATTAGCATGTTAATTCTGAGCAGTAAAATGGAGTGAGAATCAGACAAAACATAAACTGTGTAAACAGACATTGGATGGCTTAGTTAATCAGCAAGGAGCTGAGTGTATGGCCCTGAAAGTCAAATGTATGCATGATAATCTTGAAGATTAATTTCATTATCTGTGAAGAGGTAAATGTATTTCTGAAGTGCAGCAACATTTAATACTTCTGTGTTTCTACAATGGAATACTTCTTTGGGATACTAAAATTATTCTGTTTGCCAGAGCTTGGAGAGTTGAATGGATTGGGGACTTGCTCAATTTACATTGTGCTGGTTCATTCTACAGGATTGATGTCTACATTTAATTAAGCAGGCCACTCGCTGTTCTCCAGTTTTAATTGCTATGGTCCACCCTGGTTTACATCATTACATTCTTACTCTGTGTGTGTGTGTGTGTGTGTGTGTGTGGTGTAACTTGTCTGGCAGAAATTGAGCCTTAACAGCAAGAACAAAAATAAATGGTGGGCAGGACAGTTGATGGAAAGGCTAAAAATCAAGCTACAAAAACCATTTTGTCTAACCTTGACCTCAAATTCAAATCAGGTAATTTATCTTATGCTTAAATTGGGAATTACTCATGTCCAAATCTCTCTCTCTCCTCTCTCTCTCTCTCCCTCTCCTTCTCTCTCTTCTCTCTCTCTCTCTCTCTTCTCTCTGCTTCCTGTCTGTTCTGTTGTGTGTGTGTGTGTGTAGTGTGTGTGTTATGTGCTTGCTTGCTTGTCTATTTCAGCTCAAGGCCATTAGTCATGAGAAGAACAATGAAAGCCTCTCTCAGTCAAATAGTCAGACAACGGCCTCGTTGTCTATCTGTTTGGCACTAATTGATAACAGCTTTTCTTGATATGGGTCTGTTCTTCCTTTTGTATTAAAAATCAAGGGCCTTGTTATTTCCACTTCCCAGCCATTGTTTCTAGGCCTGTGAATGTCTTCTTGGCAAATATTGTACAAAGAAATTGATCTGTATGATTCTGCCAACACGAGACTTCCATAGGATATGCAAGACTTGAAACTAGCCTCTTTGATATTTGATGCTTTTCAAATGTTCACAATTTATAACACTAAATGTGGGACTGTGTAAGGGTATCCTGGTTCTTGGATGGGCATGGGCCTAGAACCCTGAGACTCCAAGGGAAAAAATGGCTGGAGTTCAGCCACGTCCCCAGAACCCAGGGTCCTGACAAGTAGTCTAATCTCCATGGACCTACATTATTCAGTTATGTAGGCCATTACAGCCCCTCTCAAAGTTCACAGGTAGAGGGTGTGACTACAGGCCTCAGGCCCTAGAGATTTCATACTAATGAAGACCAGAAGGCAGAGCCAATTAAACCGCCCCCAGAACCTGCCCCTTTCTCCCTCCCTACTTAACTCAGGTCTGCCCTGAGTTTGGGGGGGTACATCCAGATCCATCCACCATCCGCCATGAAAATAATCCTTTTGGAACCGAGGACTTCCTCGTGTCATTGGGGCCTGCCGGGCCTGCCTTCGCTAAAGCCTCCAGCTCCTGGAACCTCAGACTTTCTCTGCCCAACCCTGCAGCCAGCCTCCATAGCGCCGGTCCCTGGGTCCCTGGCTGTTGCCTGTGCCGGAGACTCTCCACTGCTGGGAGGGGTGGGGGAGGACGGACGGACCCCGTTGACCCACAACTAAATGTATTTCTGGCTTTCAAGATCAGTGTACATGTAAGATTAATTTTGCATAAATATAGCTTATGTATATAAGGTGGAAGTCTTCAGAGAAAAGCTATATACTTATCATATTCTACACATAATATTTGCATGGCTTTATGCAGTAAGCTTTGAGGAAGCCCACCACTTTTTAACAAAATTTGTATAGAGTAGAAACTGAGAGTAAATAATAAACTAATCATTCTAAATTTACACATTATTATATATTATTGATTATAGATTATATATCATACATCATATATCATGTATTGTGTTTCATGTATGATGTAACATTTATCATATATCATATTGTATATAATGTGTCATGTGGTATACCATACATCATACATCATATATTAGATATCACATCATATATCATATTGTTTGTAGTATATAGCATATAGCACATACTATTATATATTATACATTATGTATTATATATCATATACCATATATCACATATCATATATTATAAGTTATAATATGTTATATGTTGTATATCTTACCATATGTTACATATAAATTATTAATTATAATTATTAATTATATTATATTACATTATGACATATAGTATATAGTATACATATTATATATTATATATTTTATACATATAAAATATTTTATTATATATATAATTTTATATGTCATATATATGTGTGTATGTGTGTGTAGCCTGGGTTTCCAGGAATGACCACTCTATTTGGGAGAGACACATGCTTAAAACATATTAATTAGTTACCTTGTTCTACTTATTTATTTTTAATATCAGACAAAAAAATCCTTCATTCCCTGGGAGACTTCTATATAATTAGAAAGGACTAATTTAATTGACTAATAAAGGAGTATGAGTTTTGTACTCATTGGCTTAGGCCTCCACATGGATAAATCTGTAGCCGAGGCTACTGCACAGTGCAGAGGTGATGTCACAGTGAACAGGTGATGTGCACAGTGCATGTTAGTTTTTGTTTTCTTGCTCTCCTCACCAACAATCAACTGTGAACAGGAGACATGATTTCTCTGTCCCCACTCCTATGGCTCTCAGAAAGCTCCAGCTTACTGCAAAACAAAAAACAAAACAAAAAAAAAACAAATAAACAAAACAAAAATGTGTTCTATATCATGTCCTCTTTTGGCTGCCTGTCTCAGTATTAAGACTTGAAAGCAGTGGGAAAACCTGATTTATGTCTCTGATCTGAGATAGTGACGTTTATGAATTTGAATTGTCAGAATCTCAGGAAATAATAAACTTTAACCCCAAACTATATCTGTTTCATTTTCTAGGACTGAGGAACTAACAAACCATCTTTAATCTCATCAGGTGGCCTAGACCCTACCATGTTACTGGGGTCCTTGAGGTGTAGGTGACATGGTAGAGTAAGCACAGGCATGTTGTAGCAGTGTTATATTTTTTGACTATCAGCTCACCTCCCAAAATGGTTTGTAGAACCCCAGGGCTACATATCACCAGGAAGCTCCTCTACCTACAGTGTCGCCAGGAGATGAAGCAGAGATAGCATGTCACATTTTCTCACTGCTGTTTCTAAGCTGAGAGTACTATGGGAGGTAAACTTGAGATCATTCTCCTAGACCCTTGATAAGCTGAGTTTATCTTCCATTACTATCTCCAGCTCAGATTTATCAACAACAATTTTTCTTCCATATTTTTGTGCACTTCACACTTTTGATCACTTAGGAGGAGCTTTGCAGAGCCCATCATTCTTTTTTCCTTTTGATATTCAGGACATCCAATGAGGTACAGCAAGTGTATACAGTTGACCCATATGGGCTTGGATGTGTCAAACCTTTTCATCTTGCTAATCAGAGATTATCTCCCTATGAAGAGCGAACTATCTCTGCCCATACCTCTATCTGTATCTCTTCATCTACCTCAACTTCTGTCTCTGTGTCTAACTTTATCTCTACCTTGTCCTCTATCTCTCATTTCTGAAGATGCTAGATTTCTTTTTCTCCAATGTGCATTTTGTCAAAAACCAGGTGCTGCAGTTGCTTTGACTTATATCTGAGTCCTCTGCTTTATTCCATAGGTCTGAATGTCTGTTTTTGTCTGAGTGTCATTCTGTTCTATTGCTATTGTATTGGGAAGATAATGTGACATCAGAATGCTAATGTCTCTAAGCGTATTCTTTTTGTTCATATTGCCTTAGCTACCCTTAACCTTCTGTGCTTTCATATAAATTTTAAGGTTTTTTCTTTTTTTATTCTCCTGTCTGTGAAGAATGGTCTGAGAATTATGAAGGGAATTTCACTGCATCTATGAATTGGTTTTGGTAGGATTTCCATTTTCACAATATTAATTCTTCCGATCCAAGAGCTTGAGAGGCTTTTTCATGTTCTAGTATCTTTCATATTTTCCTCAGTTTCTTCACTGTCTGAAAGTCCCTTCCGTCTATAGAGAAGTCTTTAATTTCCTCATTAAATTTGTTCACAGACTTTTTGTTTACGCGTTTATGTGTGTGTGTAGTGTGTGTGTGTGTGTGTGCATCTGTATCTGTGCATGCATGTGTGTGTGTGTGTTTGTGAGTGAGCTCCTTTCCTTGATTTCTTTTTCATCTGTTTGCCATTGTTATATATGAAAAGCACTGATTTGTATGTGTTAATTTTGTATCTCGACTACTTTGCTGAAAGAATTAGTTTTAGGATTGTTTGTTTTAACGGATTCTTTTGAGGTTCTTAGGTATGGAATAGTATCATCAACAAACTGGGGTGTTTTAAACTCTTCCTTTCTTATTTGTATCCCTTTTTTCTTGCTTATTGACCTACCTAAGATTTCAAACACTCCACTGAATATAATGGAGAAAGTAGACACTTTTGTGCAGATTTTAGTGGAAATGGTTTGAGTTTTTCTCAGTTTATCATGATAATGACTGTATGTTTGTGGTATATTGCATTTATTATACTAAACTATGCTCTCTCCTATCTAGCCAATTACAAAGCTTTTTAACATGGAAGGATATTGGCTTTCAAAGACTTTTTGTCAACAGTTGAGTTAATCATATGATTTCTGTCTTTTAGTCTATTTACATGATTCACATTTATTGACTTTTGTGTATTGACCCATTCCTGGATATCTGGGTTAAACCAATTTGAATGTAATAAAGACTTTTCATTTCATCTTTGATTTAGTTTTTGATAATTTTGACACTTTCTTAATTAGAGAGAGTAGTTGATAATCTTTTTCTTTGTGTTTTATCAGAATTTGATATCAGCATAATGATTGCTTTTTAATAAGGATTTAAAAGGGTTCCTTCTTTTTATTTTTATGGGAGAGTTTAAAAAGTACTGGTGTTAGTTCTTCTTTGAAGGTCCAGTATAATTCTACCAGAACCTGGTCCTTGTTTTTTAAGTTATGAGATTTTATTTTATTACTGCTTTAATTGCTTGTTTTTTTTTTTTTTTTTTTGTTTTTTGGGTTTTTTTTTTAAATCTGCTGCTATCATTTGCACCATCTTGTTTGATTTTGAAAGGTCATATACATCTAGAAATTTGTTCATTTCTTTTAGATTCTCCAGTTTGGAAGACAACAGTTTTTTTTAAGCAGGTATAGCCCTCTGGTTTTATACATTTCATTAGTATGTCACAGTATCTCCCTTTCTGCTTCTAGTTTTATTAATTTGAGTTTCCTCTCACTTTGTTTTGGTAACTATAGATTTGTCAATCTTTTTTTTTAATCCTTTCAAAGAACCATTGTTATTGGTCCTTGTATTGTTTTTTAATTGATTGTTTCTATTCAATAATTTTTGTTCATTTCCTCTAGTTTCTTCCTGTCTACCTGCTTTTATGCCTTATTTATTCTTGTTTATTTAGTGCTTACAGATCCATTGTTTGAGTTTCTCCGATTTTTTTCCCTTTCATTTAGGCCCTTATAACTATCAACTTTATTTGTAGGACAACCTCCATTGTATCCCACAGATTTGGGTATATTACATTTTCATTTTCATCCAGTCCCATGAATTACTTTACTTTCTTCTTTATTCCTTCAGTAATCATCTACTAGTTTATCATTTAATTTCCATGATTTTCTGTAGTTTTCCTTGTTGATTTCCAGTTTTATTCCATCGTGATCAAACAGAATGCAAGAGGTTAGTTAAATTATCCGTATTTGTTCAGGCTTGCTTTGTTTCCTAATATGTGGCTTATTTTAGAGAAAGGTTCATGGTTTTTTGAGAGAACATATGTATTTGGTGGAATATAATGCACATGTCTGTTAGGTTCTCTTCATGAACTCTAATGCTTCTCTATTTTTTATCTGGATGACTGTCTATCAGTGAAAGTAGAGTATAGAAGTCACTACTGCTGATGTATTGTTGTTAATCTTCCACCATATCTAGACATATTGGTTTTGTGAATTTGGGTACACCTGTGTTTGCTTCATATGTACTTAAGATTGCAGTACTTTTGACTGACTGGTCCCTTAATCAGTATGAAAGGATCTGTTCTCTTTCATCCGACTGGATTTGCTTACAAATCTATATTGTAGATATTAGGACAGTGATGTCTGTTTGTTTCCTGGTTCCATTTGCTTTACATATCATTTCCGTCATTTTACCCTAAAGTTATAGTATCAGACTTTATTGATGAGGTAGGTTGATGTTCATGAGATTTCCTGGAAGAAGCAACAGGGTACATTGTGTTTTCTAATCCAGTCTCCTAGACTATATCATTTTATTGGAGACTTGAGGCCACCAAAATCAGAGTTATTATAGAAATGTGTATTAATTCATTTTTAATTTTGTGGTCTTCCCCTAGTCCCTATTTGTTTAACTATACTCACATTGTTCATTTTTTTCCATGTAATTTTCGATGTGTTCGTCCTGCTCTTTAGAATGAGACACCTCTTCTAGTATCCTCTTTAGAGTTGGCACAGTGAACATAAGTCCCTGTGTCCTGTTTTTATCATAGAGCATTTTTTGTTGCTCCTTCAATTATGACAGATTCTTTTGCTTGGTATAATAGTTTGTGGTGGCAACTATGCTTCATCAGAACTTAAGATACATCATTCTAATTCTTCTGGCTTTGAATATTCTTATTGAACAATTAGCTGTTATTATTATTGGCAGATCTTACATGTGACTTGATCCTTCTCTCTTGTAGTATTCGGTAATCTTCTGTATTTTTAGTGTGCCATTACAATATGACATGGGACGTCTTTTCTATTCCTATTTCTTTTTAGTTTTCTGTTTATCTTTGTGCCAGAAGGGTATCTCTTTCTTGAAATTTGAGAAATTTTCTTCTATAAATCTAAGGAAAATATTTTATACACCTATGGAACTCTTCTCCTTTTATGCCCATAATTTATAGATTATGGCTTCCAAAGTTCTCCAATGTTCTCTTCATATATATATATTATATATATATATATATATATATGAATGTATATAAACATATATATAGGTATATATATATATGTATAAATATACATATGAAACTGATTCTGCCTATAAAGTCTCATTCCTCTAATATGGGTTAAAGGCCTAAACTTCTGTCTTATATATGATTTTACCCTATTTATAAGGTCATTCCATGAAGTTTTTATTGATTTATTAACATTTTCACTTCTACCATCATTTTGTTTAGGCTTTTCTTCTGTATTTCTATTTTTTTATTGAGTTCTATTTTTTATATGTTTAACTGACTTTCTTATTTCGTCCATCTGATTGTGCATGTTCTCTTGTAAACTATACATCACCTATTTTAATTCTTTGAGCATATTTATAACCATTATTTTAAATGAACCCTAATTTCATCTAAATTTTGTTCATTAGGAGCCATTTCTGTGGGTTTGGTGGTTTGGGGAGCAGAAATGCGTCCTGGTTTTCCATGTTATTTTTGTTTCTGTGTTAGAATTTGCAAGTGTGGGATGACTTTGTTAATTGGTTGGGTTTTTTTGTTGGTTTTTTTTGTTTGTTTGTTTGTTTGTTTGTTTTTTTTGTAATTCAAGTCATCTTTTGTCTTACAATGGAAGTTGGTCTAACATATTTCCCCCAGTGGAATGTAGTGGTTCTTCTTCTGACTCCCAGAGTTGTCTTTTGTGGCAGTTTGCTCAGACAGAGGCAAAAGACATTCCTCAGTGATTCACTCAAATGTAACCTGTGTATTCGTTGATGGCAGGGCACTATGCTACCTGCCACAGTTAGTAATTTAACCATGCGACAGTTTGTACATGATCTCACTTCACCTTTGGGTGGCTCTCTGCCTCTGTTATTGTCTAGTGTGGGTCCCCACAATTATGCGTCCTAACCTGGGTCACCTTTGGGCTGGGCCACACCTCCACCACTGTCTGGTGTGGATTCTCATACCTCTTCACCCTAGCCTGAGTCACCTCTAGTCCAGTCCAGTCTCCATTTCCTCCTAGTATCACTAATACAATTTTACATTACAATCGTTTATTTGTTATGTGTGCATCTATATGTATAATGTGTCTGTCTGTGTGTGTGTATGTGTGTGTGTGTGTGTGTATGTGTGTGTGTGCGCGCACGCATGTGCATGTGCCACACAGCAGGCATGTAGAGGAAAAAGATAAGACCTTGGGGTCAGTTCTCTCTTTCCATTATATGGGATCTAGGAATCAACCTCAGGTCACAGGGTGGCTAACAAGTATTTTTAACTACTAAGTCATCTTGCTGGCAACCAGTAAAAAATGTAAGACTGATTATAATGCTAAAAATGTTTGGGTTTTATAGATCTTCATGTTTACTATAAGTAAATGAATATCTTATTCATTTAGACTTTGGATCCTAGAAGATTGTCATCTGACATTCAGCTAATATTCCTATTAGACAGTCCTTTTGTTAAGAAAAAGGGGCTAGTTGGGTAACGATGGCTCATGCTTTTAATCCCAACACTCACTCAGGAGCCAGAGGGGACAGATTTCTGAGTCTGAGGCTAGCCTGGTTTCAGAGCAACCTCACAGAGAAAACCTGTCCTGAAAAACTGAGTGGGAGGGAGAGGGCAAATAATTCACCACTGATGAATAGATTGTTGGAGGATGAAAGCTGTCACCTTTAGTTGTGTGCCCATTTGGAAATTCCAAACTCACAGCCACATAGATCGGATTACTTACTGGATCATAAAACAAAGCAAGAGAACACAACAACAACAACAACACAAAGAGACCAGTAGAAAGGAGAGGGTATTGATAAGAGGGAGATTACAGAAGACTGGGGCTTGGCTTATTCAAAATACATTATGTACATATACAAAACTATCAAAGGACAATTTTAATTATTTAAAAATCAAGTTCACAAAATAAACCAGTTGTTTCCTCAAGCTGAGAATTTGCTAAAAGGAAAATGAATGTTAATGGTGTAATGGAGAGAATGTGAAATAACATTAGATTAATAACCCAAGCATGGCTTCCAGAACTCAGCCTTGCTGCCAAAGGGTGAGATACAGGAGCCAGCCCTGTGGACCTCTGTGGGAAGATAGCAATGCTAGATGAGAAATAGCAAAGGATCCAAAGAATGATCATTAATAAAAGAACCCTTGTATAAGAAAATAACAGAAGTCTAACCAGGTTGAGTAGCAGTGAGACTGAGAGAGTATGGTATGAGGTGAGGTGATGAAGGTGGGCCAGGCAGGCCTTCAAGGAGACCTGGGAACAAGAGCAGTAGAGTTTGAAGTTTGTGGAAAGCCACAGGATGTTCCCAGAATGAGGACACTGATTTGTGTCTTTTAGAAGGACCTCTTTGTCTGCTTCATGGAAGACTGAACAAACATGGGTAAGAGAGAAGGAGGCTGATGAGCTGAGATTCTAGAAGTGCTGGCAAAAGATGTCAAGGCCTTGGATTAAAAGTAGAGCTGATCCTGAAATGTGCATAGTATATGCTATAAGCTTGACCCTCCACCTCTTGTAATTTTATAAATGGTTTGGATATGAGAGAGATAGAAGAGAGAGAGAGAGAGAGAGAGAGAGAGAGAGAGAGAGAGATTGAGATTGTGTTCTTTCTAATTTTTTTCCTCAAGGTATCTGGATTTGGGGGCAGAAGAACTAATGTTAAGATATCAAGTTCCACTAAAACTCCCTAGGTATTTTAAGCCTGTGATTTGATGAAAACCAGGGGAAAAAATATAAGTCTTGGAGATAGCTTAATCTTGTGAAATAGGGTCAGGAAGGTACAGAGACTTCTCATTTGGTATGACAGGCTGGGAGACTGCTCATCTTATTGGAAGGACACTATCCAACACAGGGATAATCTGGCTGAGGCTTTTCTAGAAGCTTCTTTCTCTCTCTACATTCTTGCTTTTGCAAGCAGTAAAAGAAAACATAAAAGCATCATTTCTAGTGTTGTTTTTCAAAAAAAAAATGGAATTATACCCAGGAAATCATAAAATACGGGAAAATTGCTTCATCAACCCTTGCTGCAGTCTACAAATTAGAGAATTACACAGGAAGGCATTAAACAGGGAGTGAGAGAGATGAGTTTGATTTTATTAGTCTTAGCTGAGAGATGAACTTTCTTTTGAAAGCTCTAAGAACCTCTGAGACCCAAGCTGCAAAGTAAAATACAGTAGCACAGCATAGACCAGTGGAGCCTCAGCCAGCCATGGAGAGAGCCACAGCTTTACAGCCAGTAAAGGTAGCATACTGTGTTCCAAGTGTTTGCGCCCTAAGGATGGGAGTCTGTGCCTAAATTTAAACTATATATTCTGAATATATATTTTATAATACGTAATTTATTTTTATATATTATTCAATCCTGTTAGAATATTTCACTCTTTTCTTTATCCATTTGCTTCTTTTTTATTTACTTCAGAGTTATTCAGTTCACAAAAAATATTAAGTAACAATAGGACAGAATTAAATGGTGCAGTGGTGCAATCAATTATATATGTGCATGTATGTATATATATATATAAATTATATATATTTATATATTTTATATTATATTATGTAGTCTATATTATATATATATATATATATATATATATATATAATTTAGGTACCTGTGTTTTAAATGTACTATTAAATTACTGTCATTTATTTGATATGTATGGATATTTTACCTGCATTTATGTCTGTGCATGGTGCCTGTGCAGACCAGAGGAAGGTATTGATGCTCCTAGAACCAGAGGTACAGATGGTTGTAATACACTATGTGGGTGCTGGGAATTGAACTTAGGTCTAGAGGAGGAGCAGTAAGGACTCTTAACTGCACAGTCATCTTATCAGCCCCAGATACCTAAGGTTTTTCTTTTGTTTGTTTGTTTAATTATTTATTTTTAGTTTATATGTATTGGTGTTTTGCCTACATGTGTCAGTTGGATCCCCTGGAACTGGAGTTACAGATAGATGAGAGCTACCGTGTGGGTGCTGGGAATTGAACTTGGATCCTTTGGAGGACCAGCCAGTGCCCTTAACCACTGAACAATCTTGTAGAAGGGCACATAAGTTTTAAAGTGAGAATTTTAAGCAATGATTGATCCAAAATGGAGTTATCTTTTATCACATCATCAGCTGACTATCTGAGACAAGTGTAACCACATAACTTCTTAAATTTTGTATGTTTTGTGCTAAATGCCAATGTCCTTTACCAAAAATTGGATGCTATGCAAGAGAATAAAATTTAAAGATTCTTGGAAGATTTATAAATTACTACAAACTTAATATCTTATGAGTTTAGATACCCATCACTACAATTAACTTAATATTTCAACCATAATTTTATACACCAAATAATGTAGTCGGGTATATTTTGAGAATTAGATAGCATCATAAGCCTATAGAGATATTTTCTTAACAAAAATGTTCCGTTAAATTCTTTTCTAGACATTCTATCAAAGAGAGAATGCATTACCCACTGGCATTGATTGTCAGCTGGGCCCATAATGACTTTATAGGAAACACAGAGACCCATCTGAAAGTGGGTGAGAGGATTCTGATGGTTTGCTACTCAGATCTGGAATTGCTTGTAACAAGCTACATGTGATTTTCTTCAGTGTTTAGCATCCAGGATTTTCTTTATCTAACCTTCAAGAATAGATTAGGCTGTGAGGCTAAGCACTGCAAGGGAATATAAATAAAAGTTTAAAATATCTCTCTGGGTTCCCTGAGGGACAAGCCTGACTGCATAGGGGTTGATATCAAAAGTATCCCCTCTCCAGGAAAACGACATCGGGATGGGTATGGCCCTCATGCCTCACTGGACGACCTGAGCCATTACAAGGTCCCCTTCAATTATTGGAGGTCAGGCCTCTATCCCCACCTTCGCAAGAATAGAATCGCCAAGGCCCTTCTATACTTAGAGAAGGAAGGAGATGTCAGGAGCAGCCCTACATATACACAAAGGCCTAAAATCAGCCATAGGCCTAAAGTCAGCAATAGTCCTGACATACATGCATGCTAACACCAAGTCTTTGGGTCTCTGTGGAAAAACACTGAAACAGCAGGCTATAAGCTATTGTAAACAGTGGCTTCTGTGGAAATTTACCAGCCCGAGTAGTCATAGGTCTTATAAATAGGCAGCCTCGGTGGACAGTACCAACTTAGATAAGGACAAGTGAATCATAGGCAGAGTCATAGTGACCTGTCCCCTGAACCTACACCCAGCTGATACCCTGTTCTGAAAGGTATCTGTACTCCCCTGAACACCTATGCTCTGTGCCATTCCCTTCCCCACATCCTGCCTTTTTGTGTTTATAACCCCTATGTAAATAAGTAAATTATGATGTGATTTAAATAACTAAATAAATTAAAAAACAAAACAAAACAAAAAGAATAGATTAGGAATGAAAGAAGACTGAGAAGATGGATCCGAAGCTGGGACAGGATCCTCTTATCTGTATCGACCTCTCTCTCCTCATGTCCACAAGCTGCGAGATGAGCATCCATACACCCAGAACAGGGGCTCTTATGAACTATGAACAGTCACAAGAACAAGTGATAAACAGGAGGAGGCAGAGGGCTGAAATTGATGGCATGTAGGTAGGAGAATAAATAAATTCATCTCAACAATTTAAGAAGCAGGCAATCTAAGAAAAGGAAATACATAGATAATAGAAAAGAGATTTAAGTGTTAGTGATTGTTGAACTATTTACCTTCCTCACCATAATTTAGAGTTGGCAGATAGTGTGTGGTGTGTGTGTGTGTGTGTTGCATTTGTGAGAGTCACAGGACAGTTCAAGGTCAAATGACTAGTTGAGGTACAACCCCTGTGGAAATACCATCCCTTGTGTTCTACAAGCAGCACTCGTAAAGACAAATGCAGAGATGCTGATGATAATTCCATGGTCTTTTCAAAGCATCCCTGTAATCTCCATGCAAAATACCTCATAGAGAAGTGAACATATTCTTTTGCAGTTCTAATTTGAATCATTTGCCTCAGAATTTTCTCGTTCCTTGTCCTAGTGCTGTCTGTACTCACGTCCTTAATTTCATTGAATTCCTCTGAAAGGAGAGCTAACCATCACATGGATAATTACTTCTTAAGACTTATTTTTATTATTTTAAGTTATAAGTGGAGTATGTGTACCTTCAGCAGCCAAAGGCATTAGGTTTCCTGGAAGCCAGGGTAATGTTTATCGCCTGATGTGGGTGCTGGGAACTGAGCTCACATCCTCTGCAAAAGTAGGGCATGCTCTTGACCGCTGAGCGTCTTCGTAGAGCTGCTTCTAAATAATCCAGGACTTCATGTTTCATATTTTAATTCCTTTCCTCCTTTAGGTTTTTATTTGACTCACCATGAAATTATATGAGTGAGAAAGATTTTGTACAGTCATACCTAGTGCCTATCATCAAATTTTCCCCAAAGAAATTATGAGTAGACCACCTGATTTCCAGAAAACAGTATTAAAAAACAAGATCTCGGCTAACACTGGAATCATACCAGTGTTTGTGAGTAGCAGGCCTATTGACACACATTGTGTGACGCATATAACCCTGGTAACGATGTCAGAAGGAATGTGGCTTTCAAGAAGAATAGGAGAGAAGCAAAGCAAAAGTCCATGCAAACTAGCTCCAGGGCCCTTGGAAGAAAGCACAGGTAAAGTTGTCAGCGGGATACCTGACAGCCACTGCTGACCACACTCACATGGAGAAGCAGCGATCAGAAGGAAGCCACATTCATGGATCCTGGTTTAAGAGACCTGCAGTCTGGCAGGGGCGACATGACAGCGCATCACTTTATCCATGCAAGCAACACAGAGAGGGAAACATTTGTCAAAGTTGTTTTCTCTTTCTCTTCACTATAGTCAAACTGCTCATAATAAATTGTTCACAGATTTATCACTAGGCAGCAAGAGACGATTCACATAAGTGGTATCACAGACATGAGCCCTTTCCCCAGGCTCCAGGCAGTGAAGTCTAATAGCAAACTGCCTGTGGTCCTCATGTCTTCCCCTAGCTGCTTCTTTTCAGTTTTATTTCCCTTCTTCCTTTTCTCTTTGGTCTCCATCATCTCTTTCTCCTGGTGATGTCTAGGGAATGACTGCAGCTGTTGGTGTTAGGAAGGTAACCTCCAGGTGACCTGAGACCTAGGACAGCATTCATGAGGTCACTGCTGCTCTGGTACCCATAGTCAGGAAGAGTTAATCCAATCAGAAAGAGCCTTTGCCACCACAGGTCTGATGGGAGGCAGTATAGCATGAAAGCTTGTGTCGGGTGATTGAGCATCTTAAAACAGGAGCTAAGTTTATGCCCCAGGGACATTCCTAACCAAGAAGCTCAGGGAGAGTACAATTGAAAGTAGCACCACTAACATTTCTAACATTCTGTCTGTGGCTTTCCAATGATAATAGTAGTAGGTGTTCACAATGATAGCGTAGGCTTCATTCCTCTAATAATCCCCAGTGTCTGCTGAGCATTGTTTCAGGCAGTGACACGCATGCTTTACATCTATTACCTCATTTAAACCTCTCAGCAACCAGCGAGATCGCTCTTTTACACAAGAGAAAATGTTGGGATAACGGACTTGCCGATGCTTGCACAGGTAATCATGTCACGAGTTTCCTCCCCGAAGTGGAGACTTCATTTCCTCCTGTGCTCAAGTGCAGCAGCCGCGACAGTGCCCCTGAAGGCAAGGGAGTATGGGGACAACCTGAATGTTACTATTCTTAAGCCTGAGACTGAAGCATGCCCCCAAACAGATGTCAGTTCAGCATCCCTGCTTGAAAGTGTCACTCTGGCCGCCCTGGGTCACCTTGGCCACCCTCTGCATCTCTCTACCCTTTATCCTTCCTACTTTTTCTTCAGATCATGTATCACTGTTAGACCATGTTATTCGTCTCCAGCTGTCATAAGAAAATGGGACAAACTGTACACGTTCGGCAGCAAGCATTTGTTCACATTCCAGGAGGCTGGCAAGTCCAAGATCAGTGCAGGCGTGGCTGTGGTCTGGTGAGGGTTCCCTTCCTGACTACGGACCACCTTCTCATTGCTTCCATACGTGAACTGTGTGTGTGTCCCCACCATACAACCTCATTTAAACTCTATCACAATACAGCCACACGGAAATGTTACAACATATAATTGTTTGTAGATCAGCAATTCCATCCATGGGGCTTAAGATGTATTGAATAGCTCATCAGTGTGGCTAGTGTGTATCCCCACGAATAAGATCAATGCCGGTAGGGATTTAGGAATGTTATTTATTGCATTACTAGTAGTGCTGACTCAGTGCCCAGTAGGTGCTGAGTAAATACACGTTGGGCAAATAACAAACAATAAGATCTCTCTTCTTCCCTCCTCACCAGAACATCTCTGTGGCCTAAGTGAGAAATGGGAAATTCTTGTCTTGCAGTCTTCCAAAATCCCAGTCACGCTTGGCTGCTGAGTAAGCTTGGACCTGTAGCTGGACCTATATAGAGCTGTCCTCTGTGTTGTCTTTGAGTCCATTCTGAGGAAGTCACAGGCAGGCAGAGGCGGTGCTGCCACCTGCAGAGGATACTCTGTAGAATGAGTTTGACTGTCACAGAAAGGGACAGGTGCCAGCAGTTACCAGCTGAGTAGCAATTGGTCCTCTGAGAGGAAACCATCCCATATCATATGATGATGGCTCCGTCTGCAGGGACCAAGTTTCCATGCACTCCTTGTTTGGCATGTGCTATAGGAAGGGCCCTATTTAGGTTGAGAAATTCATTTCAAATTGTGTGCTCTGGTTCTGGTGACACAGAGGGAACTTATTCGCCTATGATAGATCTTGATTTGGGGCCCTGTGTAGGAAGGGCATCCTAAGGTTTCTTCCCTATCTCCCCCTAATACAAAGCATATTTAGGTAAATGCAAATGGGAGTACAGGCTACTGTGTTGTAATATAGCATCAGCAATAGCCAACATCTGCATTGACATCCTCAAGAAGAGCAGAGGAGTTAGGATTTCTGTTTGTAACATTGGATGAAAATGATCACTGGTTCTATCAACATCTAAATATTAATTTTTTAAAATCTATTTATTTATTATTTTAATTTTTGGTTTTTAGAGATGAGGTCTCCCAGTGTACCCTTGGCTGTCTTGGAATTCATTATGTAGACCAGCCCGGCCTCAGACTGATAGAGGTCCACCTATCAGTCTCCTGAGTGCTGAGATTACAGAAATGTACTACCACACCTGGCTAGATGTCCATTGTTATATTAACTGCCTCGTTCTCATGACTATTAGTGGGATGATGGCTTGAATCTCCTCTACCTTTTCTCTAACACCATTTTCTCCAAGAAATGAGCACAAAGAGTTCTTATGAGTGGACTAAACACAAAGAGGCTGCATTTGTGTTATTAATATGCAGATGTGAGAATGTTAGTGAGTTATATAGTTGACCACAAACATTAAAATAAACCCAAAAAATTAATGATTCATTGTGCCTTCTGGTTATGTCTAACAAACATTATTGGTTTTATGTAAATTTTAAATACTTAGACATTATAGTTTGAATTTGCTCTCTCCTTTCTCTCTCTCTCTCTCTCTCTCTCTCTCTCCTCTCTCTCTCTCAAAAATTCTCTTTGGCTTGGCCCTCAATTCAGCATATTCTCCTATGGTACTTTGGGGACATGATTGAGTCTTGAGGGCTTTGACGTTAGCTGTGAATGGATAATACAATGGACTTAGACTGTGATGGCCTTGCTTGAAGGAGTTGGATCCAGCTGGAAGAAGACCACTGGTAGCTGGTCCTTGAGAGTCGCATCCTGTTTCCATATCCTGTCTCAGGATATCTCTTCCTAACATCGTAGAGACAAGCACTTCCCTCTACCATACAAACCAGGCCAGTCCCTTCTGCCTCAGCATGGCTCCGCCACAATGGAGCCCTGGTACTATGGACCGAAACTTCTGAAAGTGTGAGCTAAGACAAAGCCTCCCTCCCTTGTTTTTCAAGCATTCTGTCACAGCAACAACAAGCTGACTGGGACAGGAGGACCATGCCTAGCCGCAGATCACATGTTTGATAAACATTTACACTAGTGGGAGATCTTTTGAGGTTTATCTTAATGCACATGCCACTTGGAGCTCTGTCTCTCTCTCTTTCTTTCACACACACACACACAACACCACACACACACCACTCACACACTCGTGCTTCTAAGAGACTTTCTGCCTCTCAGTGTGTTCTGAGAGAAAGGAATCCCCCACGATTCAGCTGTGCCAGTCCCATCATTTGTCAGTTCTAAATGTTGAAGGTTATTTTTATGGACTTGGAATATTTCATAACTGTCACAATAAAATGAAGTTATTTCAAGTCTCGCTCCATGAACAAATATTGAGCAGGACAGAGCCAAGGAGAGCCCAGACTAGAAAGTAAAGGATTTTGATATTTTGATATTATTCTTACAGCCAGGTTGCCAGATACAGTCCTACTATGTGTCAGCCACTCCCAGTGCCTCTTCAAGCCTGACCATGCTCACAGCCTGCCAGGATCTGGGATGCAGCCTCAGCCAATGTTGTTACTGATAGTGGAGTCAGTAACAACAGTGGATAGTGGCATAACACCAATGTCTGCCCGGTCTGCTCTAAGTCTCTCATGTATAAGAATGGATTTGATCCTTATAAGAACCTGATCCCACCATTGTGCCCAGTGGACTAGTGTGCAAGCCAAGAAGAGAAAGGTTAAAAATCATATTCCATATCACACAGCTCAGACGTGGCAGAGGCGAGTCAGAGTGTAACAGGGTAGCAGAGAACTCCCGTGGCTCATTCGTGTGCTTCTAGTGTCGGCAGGAACCAACCTGACCCCACAGAGCATCCATCCACTCTCTTCTGTCCAGTAACTGAATGTTAAGCAGTGGTTTCAGGACTGCCACTTGTGGCAAGCTCGTCCCTACTCCCCACACCTTTTGGAGCATGTAAGTTCCTCTGTTCATTTGGTTTTAAGTTCATGTAGTCATTTTAGATGACATTTAGGATGTCATCTCCATCCATGGTCCTCCTGCTCTGAGTCTTGGCCACCTGTCAGCTCCTTTCAGTTCCCTGGGTTGCAACTCAAAGGAGGATGTGGATCTTGTACCTCGGCTGATCTTTACTTCATTGTCCATAGCTCCCTCTACCCTGTGTTCTTCCCTGGTGCTGAGAATTTCCTCACAGGTATCTGCTTCCTTTATGAGCACTGCTTTATCTGTAAACTCTCCCCCTTGCATTATTAATTAGGGTCTATACAGAATGGATGGTGTATGTAGCTAAGACTCTGAGGACTATTCTTGGCCACATTGGCCGTCCTTTCTTGTGGAAATTATTACTGTGGTTCTCTTCAGCAATGATTTTATTGTTAACCATGTTTACCCAACTCTGCCACACGGTTTTACGTCTTCCCATCCATCAGAACCTGTAGTCTCCTCCCTTACACACCAAACTCTTCTGACCATATTGAGAACTAAACCTTCAAAGAAACACAGGCTTTCCCACATTGCACATTGTAGTTTGTTCCTGCAGAGAGCCCTAAGCGGAAGCCACGCCCATCCTGTGGCTGGGGATCTGGGCCATTTCCTTTGTTCGGTAGAACTCTCATCTAGAAGCAGAGAAACAAACAGTTGTGTCCCCTGCCCTCCAAGTTCATTTCCAACACGGATGTCTCTGGGTATGGTTTGAATGTCTCTCCTGTTGGCCTCACATGTCTGGGTGTGACTCACTGGAAATGCTGGCAGACAGTGACTTCATCCAATTCCTGAGAAGCATTTGAGGAAGCAGGCACTTGTGGCTGGCCAGTTTTGGATTGAAGTTTCTTTACCCTGCATTCTTATTTCCATGTCGTTCATCGAAAAGTATCATAGATCTAGTATAAAGGTCAGCGTACGTCTTCTATGAAAGGGCCTGGTCGTAAACACTTTCAGCTCTGGGGCGAGGGAGATAACTCTGTTTGTAAAGTGTTTTCCAAGCGTGAAGACCTGAGGTCAAATTCCAGAACCCAAATTTCTAGAACCCAGAAAACAAACAAACCAAAACTGGACATGTAGCATATGCTTATAGTCACGGTGCTGATGAGGATAGCTAGTTAGTCACTCTAGCCTGCCTAGGAGGGAGTCCCGGGTCACTGAGAGACCCCATCTCAAATAACAAATTAGTTATTCTTGAAGAACAATGGTCAGGATTGTCTTCTGGCTTCTACACGCACATTCACACACATCATCAACAACAATAACACATACATATAAAAATCAGATAGATAGATAGATAGATAGATAGATAGATAGATAGATAGATAGATGAGCGGATAGATGGATGGATAGATGGGTGAATGGATGAATAGATGAATGGATGAATGGACAGATGATAGATAGATAGATAGATAGTAGATAGATAGATAGATAGATGGATGAGTGGATGGATAGATAGATAGATGATAGATAGATAGATAGACAAATGAGTGGATGGATAGATAGATAGATAGATAGATAGATAAACAAGGTTTGTGGTTCAAAAACAAAGTCTCCAAGTCTTTGACTAACTTGATTCTTTTCTGAGTCCTGTAGCTTTAATTTCTCTTGTTAATGAGTGGAACTGTGTGTCTAGCTTTGTGTTATCCTCCATGTGTGTTTTTTCCCCCTTGTTGGATTGCATTTCAGAATTTTAGAGGCAGTTTTCAAACATTTCAGCTGTGCATCTGCTCTATTAGGTGACCTGCAGTGCCCCCGTGTGGCCAACATGATGTCTGCAACCACAGACATCATTCGTTGAGACTGGGACAGATTCAACCCACTTAGATTGTAACACGCCAAAGCACAGGCTGTCTAGAAAATCCACAGGGTTTGCTTTCATTAAGAACTTTTTTCACCTCACATTTCTCACATTGCTTTATCAGATATGATATTTTTACTCTTTGCCTGCTCTCAGTCAGATAATCAGATGTCCTCATCATTTGGGGTGAGGGGCACCTAAAAACAATTTATCACCCTAGAAATTGTTACAGGCAATAAATCTACCTTTTAGAGTCATTATTAAGATTGATTCTAAGTTTCTTGTCAAAAAGTAACTAATGACTAGTGTGTGTGTGTGTGTGTGTGTGTGTGTGTGTGTGTGTGTGTTCGTTGGATGGTAAGATAGGATGGGCTATAGAGAAAACCACTTTAGTTGATCTCAAAGATTGCTCCCTGATGGTGACCTTGATGGTCTATGCACACATGTGCTTTCTATGCTTTTTGTGGGAGGGCCAGCGTCTTAAAGACGTTGGACCAACAGGCATCAGCAAAGCTGCTCATGAAGTCTACCCTGCTTAGTGACTTTTACCCAAACCCTCTGCTGCTCTAAGTAAGGCAAAAACAAAACCAAAAGCAAACCACAAAAAACAACAAACAAGAACAAACATCATGGCAGTGCGTTTAGTGGAAATAGTAAGCAAGCATCAAAACAGATTGTGAATGGACCAGGAGCAAACACCCACGAGGAATTACTTAAATACGGAGATGCATGGCTTAGGAAAAAGTTGCAGGCCATCTTAGCAGCAAGCCTTACAGGCATAGAAAGGATAAATGAGTTTACTGTTATCAAGGTTTAGGAATCTTTCTTCGTGTCTCAGGGTGAACAGAGCTGCAGCTTAACTCAGCATGGACGTGAGGGATGTTTGTGAGCAGTGTTCAGCACTTGCCCTCCGGCATTCCTCCTGCCATTGCCTGGGAGAGACACTTCAGTTGCTAATAAGACAGTGTGAAAGCCCACATCCCGTGCTTCAGACTGGATGATGGATGGCATAAGCCTCCATTGACTCCAAGAATTACCTTCTCATCAACTGTATTCTTTTACATTTTTTAATATTACTTTTAAAAATTGAAAGTTGACTTGAAGTTAGCTCTTTAAACATATAAATGGATTCCAGCCATCTTTCAGGAGTGTCTTACTAGGAACACATCTCTCTGAAAGGTGTTAAAGAGATGAAGGGAAAGGCTTTGGGGGTAGGAGAAAGGCAAAATGGCCATCAGACTCATCCCTAAGGTAAATCGATGCCAGCACTTGGAGTCAGTGCCATGGAGGGAGAAGAGGGAGAACTCCTCAGTATCGTTGAAAGTATACTTTCAAAGGTCAAACATGTGAAAAGAAATGGTACAACCAGAAAATCTGAGACCAGGTGACATAAGGGACAGTCAAGAACCTATTGGAACAGGATTTAGCATCCCCCTATGCCTGGCCACAGCGATTGGGAAAGTGTTCTGTTTTCCAGGGTTAAAGTTCTTCCATTGGGAACTCACCAGGTAGCAGTCTAAGAGAATGGACTCTGCTTTCCCAATCACTGTGAGAATGAAAACCACTCAGGAGCAACACCCCAATCACTGAAGGGAGGATGGGGGATACTTAGGAAGTGGCCACAGTAGAATTCAAACCAAAACCTCTGGGGCTGAGGTCCCCACAGCTCTCGTCCTGACCAGTGGCTTCCTGCAGTGGGGAAAGAGACTGACTCAGACAGGCTGATCATCTACATGAGAGAAAATGATGCTTGCCGTGTCTGAGGTCAGGACAGTCAAAGGATTTCTGGTTAGCCTGGACTTCTGCACCAAGGTCTGTGCCACAGGAAAGAGTGCCAAGTTCCCCCTGGGGTCAGTTCCCCC
Source organism: Mastomys natalensis (assembly GCA_021653895.1). Lineage (NCBI taxonomy): Eukaryota > Metazoa > Chordata > Mammalia > Rodentia > Muridae > Mastomys > Mastomys natalensis. Next base: position 870,084 of record JAJTUV010000258.1, on the reverse strand, counting down.
TTGGCTCTGTCCATGACCTTCATTCTCCATAGCTCACCTGCTCTTCCTCTGCATCTTCCTCTCCTCTTCACGTTCTGCAGTCCCCGCTGGGTCCCTCTGCTCCGTTCTCCAAACCCCTCCTAACTACCCCACTGCCTCCTCTTGCCACCTTCTATCCCAATTACATATTTGGGGAACGAGGCCCTCTTACAAAATGAATCCATTGCCACAGATGTTTGTACAGCGCCAGGTATTTAAGGTCAATACGCACCGAAAACGTTCTCATGTTTCACTGACCCAGACCATACATCAACCTTGATCAAAACGCAGTTTAAGATGGGGAGATTAGAATGCGGAGAAACCGAAGAGATTGGAGAAAGTCCTCTGTGGATCAGATGTATTGACACTGGGGTTGACAGATACGGAGGAAGAGGCCAGACAGGATCCAAACTAATGGAATCCAACTGGTGCGAGTCGAACCAGCTCTCACTCTTGAGAGCTGAGTTAGAGCCGAGCGAGGCACCCGAATGGCTTTCATTTGCTAGATAGCTGCCATTTTTGTGCTTGAACATAAAAAGCAACATTCATTTTATAGTTTGGTACTGCTTAGCACCAAAGGAATGTTTGACCCGTGTTAATTTAGTAGTAACACCCAAAGGACAAATAAACAGTAGGTAGGAACCTTTCTGTTCTACACCCCACTTCACGGCTACTAGCAGCAGCACACGTCACTGAATGTCACTGCTCGGGGACTTTGGAAATGACTGTAACGATCACCCTACCCACCCACCACCCACCCTGCTGTAGGCATTTTTAGGTTATCCTTTGTACTCCAATGAATTTTTTTTTAAAAGCATCATTTTAATGTTTCTAAGTATTGAGCGCCACCTGCTGGTAGATTAGAAGATTGCTAAACAGCTGTAATAATAGGGTTTGTCTACCTTTGTTTTTTCTTTCTTTTTATTCTCTCATATATTACATCCCAGCTGTAGTTCCTGCACAATCCCCTCCTCTATTTTCTCCCTCACCTCCCTTCTCTCCCAGATTCTCCACTCCCACTCCCCAACACAACCCCCTGTGTCCCCTCACACATACCTATAACCATACACCACACACACACACACACACACACACACACACACACACACAGGGCTAGATAAGGCAACCCAGGAGGAGGGTCCTACACGCAGGCAAAAGAGTCAGAGACATCCGATGCTCCCACTGTTAGGAGTCCCACAAGAACACTAAGCTACCCAGCCATAAAAATATGCAGAGGACCTAAGTCAGACCCCGACGAGAGGCTCCTGTGATCCCTGTTTGTCTCCAGGAGTCCTGGCCAGGGCCATGTTCTTGTGTCCCTGACCCCTCTGATTCCTCCAATTCTTCCTCCCACTCCTCCTCAGGACTCCCTAATGTTTGTCTGTGGGATTCTGCATCTGCCCCATCAGTTGCTGGATGAAGTCTCTCTGGTGTCTCTGATGACAATTTAAAAACTCATGAGTAGAAACTGTGGAGGTAATGGCAGGTAAATTGAGCACATGTGGACTATTCTCACCCTGGGGGTTGCGACCCAAGAGCGTTCACATATCAAATTTCCTGTATATCAGACATTTGCATGACTATTCATAGCAGTAGCAAGATTGTAGCTATGAAGTGGCAACAACATAGTTTTATGGTTGGGGTCACCACGACGAGAGGTGGTAGCATTAGGAAGGCTGAGAACCATTGCTGTACGCCGCTTGCATAGCACTTGTATTAAGTATCATGGAACTATAGAGACAACTGAAAGAATGTGGACAGCTTGTAGAGATTCTATGCAAATACTATGCCGAGCAGACCTGAGGTCTATCAGGAATAGCTCTGGCTTGGGGGACATGTTCTCCTTGGTTCTTTGAGACAGCCTCTTGGAAGAGCTAAGAGCTGTTCCTTCCTCAATGGTGGAAAACACTATATAGCACACATCTACAGACAACTGGCCAAACATGAGACTTATGAACACTCTGTCCATTGTGCAAGTCAGCATTTACCTAGCAAGTAGGCAATTAACCACTAAAAGTTAGTAGATTGGGTTTTTAAGTTCCCCCACTAAATAAAAGCAATAACTTTGTGTTTATTACTTAGAAACACTACACTAAAGTGCTCCAACTTACACGGGGCATACTAGTTCCTTGATATGATTTACACTAATTTTGAAAATGGCAGTGCTTTGTGTGAAATTTCTAAAATAGGAAAGGCATTGACAAGTGTCTCCCTTTCAAATATCTCTAAGCTCTTCCCTTACCAACCGTGATGACATCATCAGCCCCGGCCAACTTTATAGCTTGAAGACATGAGTAAGTCACTGCACTTGAGGTTTAAGCATTTAATTTCTGGCTTGCACAAAGAATGCGCACATTGAGTCTCTGAATTACAGGGTGTAGGCCAGACCTGCTATTGCCTCTAGAGATGCCCGCCCCAAAGGAGGGAAGAGAACTCTCCCAGCAAAGGAGGGGACGGCAGCTTTAAACAACTCCAGGACTTAGTTTATAGTCATAAACAATGGTTATTTAATGGTGCAAAATTATTAAAGGAATGATCTGTAATCTCTAGGTACTGAGAGATTTTTCTGTGTAAGAGGAACAATGGGAAGGCATCTGTTTCCTGAACTTTGAACTTTCCAAACATGCACACATCATCGGGCCTAGTCACCTTGAGGTTCAAATGGCATGAGTGATGCTTGGGCTTAGTTCATGGGTTTCTTGTTTGTTTTGTTTGTTTTAATATTTCCAGGTGTTTCTGTGTATTGCCAGGCTCAGTGCAAAGAATTTCTCTTGCATTCCAGAACAAACAGAAAGGCTCTAGGTAAAATTCCAGGCATTGAGGAATGGAGTCAGGGAAACAAGATACATGCTAAATCAAATGATGAGCTTTGGGGTTCAGTGAGGAAGGATCCCCTGCCTTATTTTTTTTTAATTTTATTTTTTTGCTTATTCACTTTATAACTGGTCCCAGTCACCCCCTCCCGCAATCCTTCCCCATCTCTTGTTTTCTGAGTACCCCCTCCTCCTGTATCCCCCACCCTGCCACTTTAAGTCTCTGAGAGGCTAGGTGCTTCCTCTCCCATTTAGGCCAGATGAGGCACCCAGCTAGAAGACCATACTCCATATACAGGCTGCATGTTTTGGGATAGCCCCCACTCCAGATGTTTGAGACCCGCATGAAAACCAAGCTGCACATTTACAACATATGTGCAGGGAGGCCTACGTCCAGCCCATGGGGCTAGATCTGTGTAGACTAGGTATGCTCCACGGTTGGTGATTCAGTCTCTGAGAGCTCCAAGGTTTCAGGTTGGTTTACTCTGTTGATCTTCCTGTGGTTGGAGCTTGAGGACTCTTATAGAAGAATAGGGGGAAGGATTGTGGGCCCTAAGGAGATAGGAACTGACACAGGAAGATCCCCTGCCTTAAAATGAGAGAGATCTGCTGTTGAGCGATCCTAGTCTGAACTTGTAGAGATGATTGAAAGAGGATCGCAGTCTTCCCTAGCATGTCATTGAGCTTGGAAAAATTCAGATCGGAAGCCATGCGTTCCGAGTTTTCAGCATGGCGTCAGTGATGGGATGACGTTCACACCTCTGTAAAACCTAACCTTTTTTTTTCACTTTCACCACTGTTCCACACTGTCCCGGTGATACACACAACCAGTGTTGCAAATTTGACAAGGAGCTGGAGAGATGGCTCAGACGTTAAGAGCACTTAGTGCTTTCCCAGAGGATCCAGGTTGGGTGAGCATCCACACAGCTCCCTGGAACTCCAGAAGGGCCCCCTATGCCATCTTCTGCCTCCATGCGCACAAGTGGCCTAGACACACAGAGAAGGACACACAGATTAAAAATAAAATATTTCCTAAGAAGTCGACAGAGGAAGTTACGAGCACAAGGCGGGAGTCGGTTAATGAATCACTGCGTGAGTCATCTGAGAATCTCGTGAAGTTTTCGATTTACCAACCCAACCCAAGAGCCTTTGGCTTAGGACTAGGGTGGGGCTTGGAGCAGGGGAGGTTGGGAAATGTGTGAGGTTATGAAGCATGGTCATACTTGGGGAGCTAAATATCACAGGTCTGTGTATCTTAAAGTTCCCAAGTATACTCACAAGTTTGCCTAATTAAGGAAACTTGTACCTTGTACCTCCTATGTCATAGAAGCATATGCAGTTACCCAAAAGGTAATGTTCTATCATCAGAACTATTTGAGGTTTCTTTCCCTGTTTTTACTAGCTCCCTGAAAGCGTCATACAGTGTGTTTTGATCATTTTTATGCCTCCTCCGATCCTTTCCAAACTCATAGACCACTTACCTACCCTCTCAACTTGGTGCAATTTTCTAAAAGTCTTTCCAAAGCAATTTGTGCTACCCAACTATTCCTAGATGTGTGGCTTTATGCCGGTGAGCGATGACTTACCAGGAACAACAATCTTACAGAAAACGGTCTCTCCCTCTCCCAGGAGCTAAAAAATACTGTAGTTCCATGACTTTTGATAACACTGTGTGCCCACTTCCTGTTTTCCTGCTGAGATTTGGTCTAGCTTGGTCTTACAGAGATTTTGTACATGTTGTGGACTTGTATATGCATTTTCCAGTGGTATCCAATATATAATATTTTCCTGTGATCATCCTTTGTCTCAAGCACTTAGATTCTTTCTGCCCCCTTATACCTTGTGAAAATGATCCCTGAGCTGTAGGAGGGAGATTGTAGTTTATGAGTTCCATTTAGGACTGAAAATTCTGCAGGCTCTTATTCTCTGTAGGCTGGCTAGTTGTGATCTCTGTATTAACTACCATCCACTACAAACACTGCATACAAACACAGAATGAACAAACCATACCTGTAGGCAACATCAATGTTACATATCACAGTCATCAATACTTAAAGACGCTGTGCGCAGAAGGGGCCTAGTATTATGAATTCATTAGCTTAAAATGGGCAATACCCGCACCCCCCCCAATTTTAAGATTAGTGCTCTCATAGTGAGTCCCTTGGGGTTAATGAGTAGAAGTGAGCTCCTAGGGGATTCTGAATAATAATCTTGTTTCTCAGTCGAGTCTTGGAGCTCTCTGTGTGTTTAACTTTCTGAACCAAGTTTATTGTTATTTTTTATACTTAATTTATACACCTGTGTTTGGAACTAAAGGATGCATTTGTAAGCAACAATATGATCTATCCTATGTTAGAATCATTGAAGCCAAGGCATCCATAGCCCCCCTTTGTCATGTAAAGATGTCCCTGATTCTGAGAAGTGTTCTCAGTGGATATTGAAGAGAGTTTAAGGCATGTCATTTCTTGCAGGGTTCAAAAGTCACAGAGGGATAGCAGTGTTTGGTTCCCTAGGACTCTAAAAACCCAAGGGGGCGGCCATGGGATTAGTCAGTATCCAGAGGCTCTGTGCAAGTTCTGATCTCAGTGAGGCCTCAGCAAGAACAAAGCTAAACTCAGGGTATGAGACCATGGATCACCCCTAAATATCTCTGGGTGATCTGTGCATGCAATCATGTGTGTTCCCCAAGTCTGTGACAGTCAAATTCCTATTGAATCTCTGCCATTATTTCCAGCCTTACTGAAACCTGACTGAATGGATCCTCACCTTCCCCTTCCCATTCCTCCTTTCCTCCCTTCCCCCTCCTCCTATCCCCTCTCCCTTTCTCCTCCCTCATTCCCTTCCCCTTCTCCCCATCCTTCCTATGGAGGCCACTGGCTTTCACTTGTGTTATCAGCACGACTTTGTTATCAACCAGCTCTTTAAATCACAGCACACATAAGGCAGACCACAACAGTATAAAAACTCCAGCTCCACGGGGTCCAACAGCCTCTCCTGGCCTCAGCAGGCACTGTAATCAAATGCACAAAACCACACATATTCACATCATTTTAAAAACTCTTAGATAAAAAGTTATAAATAAATAGAACAGAAGATCATAAATTTGGGGGAAGGGGGTCTTCTTACCATGGACCCACCCTCAGAGTTCTGGAGTTAGTAGCTTTGTGCCTACTAACTACACTTAGGCACTACATTATGTGCCTAAGATACTAGTAGCACTGCAGATCCTGAGCCCCCGTTGTGAGAACCACTCGCTGTATAGTGCTTAGAGCATCAGTTTACCTTTCCCATTCTCCACTGGTGAGGATTCCTCTTGCTATATATCTGCTGTTTTTTCCCCTAAATCCTTGGACTCAACCAGGTAGAGATACAAGTACCAATAAAGATTATTTCCCAAATTATCAACATCTATTACCTTGCCCTGGATTATTCTGATATTAACTAAAGTATGCACATTATTTGTTCTCTGTTTGCACCATGGTGACCCTGTTTGTCAACTCCTGATTGGCATCCAACATTTGGACATTTGTCATGTCCCTAGTGTACCCAGCAGGGAGAAACATCTGAATTGCACTAACCCCACACATTCTGTTTTCTGCCAGCCTTGGCTTCCGATCAGAGTCTTTTTCTTGCCTAAAGGCGGTTTGTTCACACCCTCCACAACTTAAAAAGTGAAGCTTGCCTCTTGTTCTTATAAAAATGGAATGGTATAGTTTAAAGTTCTTTGATAACGACTTACCCACCAAATAGGATTCCAATCCTTGTGTGCTCCTCAACCAACATGTCCCCTGACTTCACACCGCATCACCTGGAGAACTGAAGCACTGCTTCCTGTGAACCGATGCCCAGGTCTCTTTCACTTGACCTGGGTTGTGATCTGTCAGGGGAGTTTGCCAAGGCTTCCAGGTGATTACAACACCTCCAGTACCTGGTTCTCTTCGGGAGCCACAGATATGGCTCCAGTGGGTAATTCTGACAAATCCACAAGCCTGCCTTACTTGGGTGTGTATCTCCTGTAGAAGTTTTTCCTTTGAATTCTGCATTCTGAGACCTGAAGATGTAATGGACGCTGTTTAAATATTGCATAGAATAGTAACTTCATTCTGCATAGTGGATAGACTTCACCAAGCCGAAGGTGGGGGAGAATGAATAAATAGCTGAGTTCTGCATTTGCAGACACAATTTAACTATTGCATAAGGATTTGGCAGGGGAGGGTCCCTGTGATTGACAGCTGGAATATGATGGTTTGCAGTGTCTACTCTTTTTTGGAAACATTTCTTAATTTTACCTCACTTACATTGAAGTTGTCATGCAAAGTAATGTTATTAGGGCACTCTCCTTCATATGTCATTTACTCTTTGTTCTTCACGCCCTCCTCCCCCCCTTCTCACATGCCCAATCCCTTCTTGGTGATCCCCTAGGTTCCTGAAAAAAGTCCCACTTCTGTCTTTGTCACACTTATTCCACCACCCTCTGTTTTTTTCTCCTTCCGTACTCCCTGAAGATCTCCTTCTGCCTCTCAGAGTAGGTCCATCTCTACCTGAATGATCTCTCTCTCTCTCTCTCTCTCTCTCTCATACACACAGACACACTGCATACATACACACATATATACACATTATATATATATGCATGCGTGTATGCTTATACATGTATATACACACACATATACATATAATATATATGTAATATATATATATATATATATATATATATACAAATGAGACAAACATGCAGTATCTGTTGGACTAGCTTATTTTGCTTGGCACAATGATTTTCAGCTGCATCAACTTTCCTACAAATGTCATATTTTCATCTTTCTTTGTAGGTGAAGAAAACTCCACGATGTGCCTGTACATTTTCTTACTCATTTATCTGCTGAATGTCTTCTAAGTTCAAGGGATATTTCCCCTGTAAACTAATTACACATACAAGAGTATCACTTTGTCAGTCATAACAACACTATCTAATGCTGAAAGAAATGAATACAGACCCACTACTCAACTAGCTTGAGAAAGGACACAAATTGATTTCTATCATGCAGGACTCCATGAAAATAGATTACACTGAACACATTAGAAACTGGCTCTTTCTAACATAACATATTTTTTAAAAAATTAAAAAGAATTAGTTTCTACCTTACACATAAATTAAACACTTGTCTGTTGAGATAAATAGTTCAAATCGGCCACTGGTCAAACTGACTATCTAAGCTGCAGTGGCTCTGCCTAGCTCAGCCGCCATGTTTCTCAGCCGGAGGCATGCTGCAGCAAAACACCAACCCTGCCACCAAGGAGACTTCAGCCTGGGAGATGGCTCTGCCAATCTTCCACGCTGTCTCCACAAGGCTGGGCATTACCCAGACCATCCCGCCATCCACGTGGGCTCAGTAGGAAAATGAGACTCTAATGCTTAAATTATCCAAAAGCTTATATATTTGGTAATGGTCAGTAACAAGATGCCCATACAATCAGAAGTGTAACCCAATACCCAACCTAGATATACCAACTACCTTTGACTGCTACAGACACATGAACATACGCCTCCATGTTCCCCTCTCTCTAGTTCCTCTCCCTTATTCCTCCTCTTCCTTTCCTTACTCCTCCCACCTTAGCTCCTCCGACACACATGTCCATACCTGCAGTGTGTTACAAGTCCTCATGCCATTGTTAGGAAATAGCTGTCTTTCAAGTAAGGATGATGTCCACAGGCCCGGTCAGTCTGTTTCCAGGGCAGCATCTCAGAGTAACAAAGCATGGAATACATTGCATAAGTCACCATTGTTAACAGTATGACAGGCTCTTCAGAGTGACACACTTCAGCACCAAGGTGACAGTCAGGCCATTCAGTGGTTGATCTAATGTACAGATCTGAACAAAGAGTTAGAGCCTCTGCAGCATCAACAAACACACAAAAATGTCAGAATTCAGATTATCACTTCTCCAACCCCAAGCAAACTTGTTTCATGAAATAATTTAAAATAAAAGGTCTACTTAACATATAAACATAGCTTTAAATCACCGTCAAATGTTAAGTTACCAGCCTCCTCATGACGACCATGCCTAATATGTGTGTAGTATGTATTTGTGAAGCACTATGTGCACATTTATCTGTTACCTTTAACCTAGTGGAGCTAGAGAAGCAGGAACCTATGTGTATTTAAAAGCGACTGGGGGGCCAGGTGCAGTAAATTTTATTGGTGGTATTTGAGAGAGTAGGGCTCCCCAAGCCATACACCCAACCCGGATCTGAGAGTCTGGAAATGAAACTGAACTGAGTTTAGGTGGAGACTCTCCAGTCACCAACGGCTTTTTTCTTCTTCTTCTGCCTGTGGTTCATGTTCCAGAATTTCTTACTCCTTAGAAGGTAGAACTGTGAGACCTACTGTGATACTGCTGTGCCTGAATTCACTGTCATTCTAGGAAATAAGCTAGACTTGTGATGCCAGCCCCAGCATCAGTAGTGGAAGAGTGGGTACCACTGTTAAGCACAAAAGAAAACTGAGTCTTCAAAATAGCCCAGGGTGCCTTTTAGTGGTCCATCCAATGACAGCTTCACCACCTTCAGGACGTCATCTAACTGGGCAGCATTCTCCAGGTAGCTGATGAGACCCAAGAAGGATACAATATGGGTAGAAGGTAGGGACATGGAAGGCCATGCCAATTGTCCTTCCTTTCAGATCTGGCATGACCTTGCCCACATCCACTCCTACTAAGTGGATGAACGAGGTTCTGTGTAGCTGCACAGCTCTCTTGACACAGTTTTCCTAAAGGGCTACCCATGGTTCTTCTCGGTGGCAATGAGACTATGGACAGTGCTCATAAGTTCCTCCAGGATGCCAAAGTTGTTACAGGTGGCCTCAGCGTGTGTGTGTGTGTGTGTGTGTGTGTGTGTGTGTGTGTGTTTGAGGGAGGGGTGATCAGTTGATGGTTCAAGAGGCATTGCTAACAATCTCGAATGAGGTCCCATACTTCTCATGGTACAGGCCCATCATAAACTTGGGGCATCAACAGAAGGAACAGAGATGATGACCCCTTTGGCTCTACCTGTCAAATGGACTCTTGTCTTCTCTCCTATGATCAGTACACTAATAGACCCCAAATGCTCAGCTTCACCCCATTTGGTGTTGTCAGGAGCTCCTTGCTAGAGATGGTCCCCAGGTTGTAAGTTGTCTATTCCCAGCTTTGACTGTGACATAGAACTTGCTGTGGATAGAATCAGGAAGACCATGTAGCTGAGGTCGATGAAGGGGCCACTGATGGCCACAATATCCATTTTGCCAGACTTGATAGCACCCTGGTGACCATGCACCCAACCTGGCTAAATCCATTCATTCCAACCTTCAACATCCTGTCTCGTGGGTGAGGCTGGCATTTCAGAAGAAGCAGCAGTCTCTGGTAATGAGAAGAAGTAGAGAACCTTAAAATTGACTTTAGTGTTAGTAGTTGAAACTCAAACAGACAGAGTTTATTAAACCAGAGAGCCACTGAGACTCTGGAGCTGTGAATTAGATGCTTCTGGAGATCTGTGAAATGGGTAGCTTAGGAACAATCAAGGGGTAGCCAACAACCGAATGGAGAAGGTCATTATTCTCTATTTATATTACTGAATGCATATATGAGATTACAACTCACATTTGTTGTATTTCTGTCCTTTCCATAAAGGGTGTTTTAGATTGTATCAATATTGTATTGTAAGTGCATCCCTACACTGGTGTTATAAACAGTTTGAAGAAGACAATGCTGTTGGCTGTCTTGTGACTCCGTGTAGACTTTTGATTAGCTTATAATAAAAAAAAACTTACCACATATTTAGGTATCTCTAAGTTATTGTTTCCCTTGATACAAAGTGGAGAACTAATGGGGGTTTTTACGAATTCTTGTTCTCCTTCGCTGAATCATGTAGTTCTTCAAATTGTCCACTAGATGGTAGACTTTAGTTAGTATTGACACATTTGCTCCATGATGGGCCCCTGATTATAGCTGGAAACATTTTGTGTGTTCCTTGACGCCCTGTTCTTCAAATGTGTGAAGCACAGAGTAAGGACTCTATGTAGTTGAAGAGTCTTCTTTTCCGTGTTAAATAATTAATTTTCTTCTTCTTCCTAGACCTTGCTTTCGGATACTGTTTATTGAACACATTCATTTTTTTCTCCACTGTACCTTTAAGTGATGACTCTTTGAAGAGGGTTGAGGTCTGTACTTACAAGGGTCAAAAAGATATATGTGTCAGACAAAGAACAGGGACAATGAGCTTACAAATCTGCTGTCACCACAAGTAAATCCCAGAATTCCCTCGTACTCTGCAATCCAATTCATTCAGCCCAGTAGCTGGGGTTGCCAGACATGATGTCCCATTGCCAAGTACATGTGTGGTCTCCTGGGACAATCCAAAAAAAAAAAAAAAGTCTTTTCTCTTCTGTGCTGAAGCCTTGTGATTAGCAAAACCAAAACCACTGAGCGACAGTTAACCCACACAGGGTGTTTGCACACTGTGTTCCAAGGGCTCTCTCTATTTGTCATGAGTCACCCAATTAACGTCACCTATAATTATTTCCTCTTCATTTTCCCTTTCCACTGTCGAGTCTCCCGAAGCCACTGATTTCCTTAACTAACTTTAATAACGAAACCTGCATTTCAGGTTCTCCTACTTCACACGCCCATTCATATATATATATTATATATGAATGAGATGACCTTTTCGATCTTACCCTAAGGTAGAGCAAATCCTTTGACACATTCTGAGAATTCTTCCTGTTCAGTTTTATCATCTGTCTATACTTCCTTGAAGTTCACTTATGGCTGAACACAAGTATTTACATACGGACTCTAATAAAGTCTGTTCCAGTAACTCTGCACTTGATAACTCTCCTAGAGAGAAACACAGTCAGGAGCTACCTATTGGTCTGTTCAGGAGGAGAGCAGCAGGGGAGACGAAGACGGACTCAATCCTCAATCGAGGGGAAATGTGAACTCTTGGGCCCTGAACAACAACAGGAAGCTGGGTTTCTGGCTGCTACCACATTAAACCTAGTTGAGGTTTTTATTGTTTGTGGGATATGGAAATTTTATTTCCTGGCGTCTAATAACAGTTGGTGAAGATCCCCATTGTACTCACTGTGAGAAGCTCCATGGTCACTCCACAGCTATTGAAACCTCTGCACGCCCGCCCCGCCCCGTCCCTCCCCAACCCTGCCCCGCCCGGAGACACAACTGCCTCCTGACCACCGGAGGCTCCAGTTGGTTTAAGCAAGATTAGTTCAGCTTTGCTTATTGAAGGGTCACTGTCTGGTTCTGTTCTTTCCACGCCAGAGACTCCCGTGGTGGATTCAATGCTTTCACTCAAGTTTCCCAGCCACCAGCCAGGCTCCCTTCTTCTTGCCTCCTCCCCCACAAAATCTTTTTTGCACTGGATGTGGCGGTTATGCACTATCAGGCTTTTTGATGGTCCGAGGAAACGCACAAGCATTGCGCAATGGAATGCAATTTAGACACCCATGCTCTTTAAAAGCAGGCTAGCATCCATTTCTAGCAGCGGATTGCTTGACCATTTCTTCATCCCAGAATTCTTACAGTCTCTCCAACTGCTTCTCACTTAATGGCTTTAGCATCTCTCACTGTTTCTGTTTCAGTCACCTTTTGGCTCCCCAAACTGCACAGACACTCAAAAAACAAAACAACAGCAACAACAGGAGTAACAACCCCCAGTGGCTTTTAAGCAGTGCCTGGATCTTCATAGAAGACACTTTAGGATGGGGTACCCTGATTTTCTTGCATAGAATTGAGATTGGCCAAACTGAATTTCACCACTTGGCTCACATTTTTATCAGCAAATTCCACACAAACAGTGTTAACATTTGCTCATCACTTAACAAATCATAATTGACCATCTAATTATAAAAAGGAATGCATTCACTGGTCCGTTTATCAGGGGTCTTGAAAAGGCCTGTGTGTCTGTGTATAGTTCTGGGCTCTAATAATCCCTGAAGGAAGAATATATACTGACTTGAGAATCTATTACATGAAAAATGTTAGTTAACACGACTGGCAGAATAGACCACCCAGGCTGGGTGGTCTGAGTAGCCTACATGCACTATTGAGTCTAGAGGCTGGTGGGAGCTGCCAGCACAGCCAGGTCCTCATGAGAGCTGAAATCCTGTTTTTATTTTACCTGCTAAGCTTCCAGAAGGACTCTTGCACCGTGAGCAGTCTAGTCTCTGAGTGTCTCTGGGTGCTGCCTCAGACATATGGGCTCTAAGGTCAAGGAGTGATTTTCCAGTATTCACAGAACCAATCCATATTGGTAAAAGGCCCACAGGGAGGCTCTGTAATGTTTCACTCATGGGTGGGTTAGTGGGTGGGTAAAACTAGATACAACCCTGGGGACATCTATTTTTTTGTTAAAGGCCTGCTCCTTTAACATATAGTTTGTCATATAGTTGTTTAGTGCAGAGCCAGCCCGTTCAGCACATTGCCTTCACTTCTCTCTGATAGCATGCTGTGATCATAGTTGCAGCATATCTAGTTTCACTATTTTCTAATTATTGGTATCTATTCCTCACAACCAATGGGGTCTCCCACTTCCTCTCACAGAGTCCTACAACTCTTCAGCAGCTTCCAGCTTAGTCGTTCTTATCAGACAGCATTTCCTCTGTATCCTCTAAGTCCCGAGTTTTACTTCCGGTATTCCATACCACAGCTCAGGTCATGTGTGACCAGGAAGTGACATCGTTATCCTGGAAACCAATTCTGAACAATCAAAGCCAAGGGGTTACACCTAAATGGATGCAAATGTGATCTGATGCGGTGGTGATATGATCCAAAGTGGGCAACCTTATCTTGAAGTGGATCAGAATACAAGGAAAGAATAACTGTGCTCATGAGATCTTTCGCGCCTATCTAGGCACAGACATAATTAGATAGCTCACATGTATGATTAAGTTTGATGTTCATACCTGACACTCTACTGCCTTCAATACACCAAAAGGCTCTAGAGTAAGAGAAAGAGAAAATTACGTAAACATAAACAGATTGTATCATATAAAAGGAGTGAAGAAACAGCCCCACATTTAAACTTTGTGAACGCTTGCCCTTAGTGCTTGTTTGTTTTTAAGTTGGATCTACTGTCTGCCCATAGGTATCACCTCCATGATAAGTTTTAGCCTGGCAGCTTGGTGTATCTCTCTACCCATCTCCCATGGCAGTCCTGTTATAGAGCTGCCTTTTGAAGGCCAGATCCCTTGCTAACAGCAGAGCCGAGACTTGAGTCTACACAGTCTCATCCTCGTGTCTGGCTTCTTAATGCTACATTACACAATTAGTAGATCCGTGTTTATTTTCCCAGTCATACTCTCTGCTTACATTTCCATAAATGGTAATTTGATTTTTTTTCCCCTTCTCTGGACTGTAAATTTGTATAATTGAATTTTTATGGGCTTTTGCACCACTGGTGATATTTGTAATGGATTTATTTTTCAAAGTCAGGATGTTCAATGAATCCTGTAATCTAGACATACCTCCCAAGAAACTGAAGACCTCCCAGTTAGTCTTTCATTTGACTAAAATTCTGTTCACCAAATGTATGATATACCTCCTAGATTTGTGTTAATATAGCATCGCAAACAGTGGGATTTGGAGCACAGTAGCATAGCCTCTAAGTTCCAAGTCAGGTTCTTCTCAGGCTGATCCCCAGAGGGCAGGAAGGATGAGTCTCCTTCTTCCGGGATAGCAGGCTTCCCAGGCATCAAGGCCTATATGCCACTTCAGCTTCAAACTCCCTTTTAATACTAATTCCTTCCATATTGAATAACTCCTGCTATTATCTTACATTAACTTGATTATCTCTTTAAATACCCTTTCCCCACATAAACAAAGCTACGAAGAAAGTTAGCATTTCAGTGTAGTTTGGAGTGACTCACACAGACCCCTAGCATCAGCTTCTCAGCCACAGCAGTGAACCGAGGCAGAGCTGGTGCTAGACCATTCTGGCAGCAGGCAGGTGGAAGCCTCCTTTCTGTACAGTGGTAAGCTGGACCAACCAGGCTTCTGCACTGAGACAACCTAAATAACAGTAATTCTACCTCAACTGATGGCGTACACTTAGCAGAGTCCCTAACTGAAGTAAGCCCAAAGCTTCACAGAGAGATGGATTTGTCTTGCCAGTTCTACATGTTTGTTACTCTATAAATGTCTACCATGTACTTCTTTAAGAAGGACCAGTCAGTGGGATCCAAATGAAAGGACACACTCAGCATCCTCCCCTTCCCTAGATCTTTGAGATGTCTGTTTGTCCTACTCTCACAAAGACAAGCCCATCTTGCTCATGTATGGAGACTCATGTGCCCCAGACATCTGGAGACACTGATAGCTGTGTGGTCTCGGAGCTGCTTGAGGGACTGGAGATGTTGTAAGTTCATTGGCACATGTCAACAGCACAGAGTCCTGTGAAAGCACATGGCAAGGCCTGATGTTATCTAGACTGCTTTCACAATGCCCCTAAGATGGGTATCCTGGCGATACCCTGGAGGAAATCTTGTCTCACAGATACAAAAGCCTACTAGGGAGTCAGAGGGAGTCAGAGGAAATGGACCAGCTTTGTGCCTGAGTATGGTCCCCGTTAGTCTTTAAGCACTCAATTCAGGCTATAAGAATCTGTGTTCCTCTTGGTCCATTTGTTGAGTGTTTTACCTCATCCTTGGGCTTTTCCACTGAGAGCGTTCGTTACATGAAAGATTTAAAATGCCATGTCGATTTGGGCTAGAGTCCCGTGGTAAAGTCCTTGACTGTGTGTACAAACCCCAAATGTCACTAAAAAGATAAAGGAACTAATAAGAATTAATGTGATATCTTTAACACAATTTAGTACAATTATCAATGCACTGTTTTGTATGCACGTGTATGTCTGTGTGGATGTGTGCACATGTGTGTGGAGTGGATATGTGTGTACGAGTGTATGTGTGCTCACTTGCAAGTGTGTGGAGGGCAGAGGTTAATAGCTTCCTTTTCCACCTTTTTTTTTTTTTTTTTTTGGAGGCATGAGCTCTCTTTAATTCAGTTAGCTAGGCTGGCTGGTCAGAAAGCCCCAAGAATTCTTGTCTCTGCCTTTGCCTCTAGTACTGGAATGACAAAAGGACAATGCCATGTGCAGATTTTATGTGGGTTTCCCGGGAATCCATACTCATGTCTCCTGCTAACAAGGCAGGCGCTTTTCTGATTGAGCCTGATTGAGCCTGATTGAGCCATCCCTCCGGTTGACTGGTTTTAAAACTACACAATCTGTCTTAAATGCAATGCCATAAGAATGTCTTGCTTTACTCTGTGTTTTACTTGAAAATTTCCCAGGAAAGCATGCTGCTTTGAGGGACAAAAAAAAAAATAAAAAAATTAAAAGATAGTAAAGGGCCAGAAGAGTGGCGACCAGTGCAAAGAGCAGGGAAAAAAATGACGTAATTGTGATGGACGTTTGTAGGTCAGTGGGACATGAGCCCTGAGGGGAAAACAGAAACCAGACTGTGTGAGCAGGGGTAAGACAGGAAGGCTGGGGGCAGAGAGGCAGGGCCCTGGGAGGTGAGGGGTAGGGATGGAATGGGAGGCAGATGGTAGGTGGAAAGAGGACAGGGAGCAGGGGGACAGTGAAAAGGTGGGCAAGAGGGTAAGGGAGGCAGAGGGTAAGGAGTAAGGAAAGAGGGAGACAGGGACAGGAAGAACGTGGCAGGATGAGGAGGCAGGGGGCTGGCTCAGGGGTAAGTATAGAGGTGGGGGAGCAGGAGGGTAGGGGTAGGGAGGCAGCTTCCCACTGGTTTCAGAGATCAAGGGGAGCTTTATACTTTTACTTATTTAGGATAACAGACGGTGTCTTAGTGACAAGGCTGTACTTTTGTCTTTCATTAAGGAATGTCTAGGAAAAGAAGAGTTACATACATTTTCGGCCTAGGGTTGTTCTTCCAGGGACAACAACAAAAGAACCATCCTAAAAATGAAGATAACAGTCTGTGTGTGTGTGTGTGTGTGTGTGTGTGTGTGTGTATCTGTGTGTCTGTCTTTATATTTGTATACATGTGTGTCTAGAAGCATGGACTACCCCACACTGGCAACAACCCTAAGATCCACAGCCCCTGCACAGCACAGAGTTGTTCATGTTCTGAGACTCAGTAGCCTCTAGGATAGAGATTAAATTCAATTACTGTCATACCTACAAAGTAATGTTTTTAATTTTTGATTGTTCTCCGACACCACTGCTTGGTCTCTGACCCCTGTTTTCAAATATCCCTTTATGATACTTGTTAAGTAGACTGATGTCAATCAGAAGACATAGATCCTCCATTTGTTGAAGCAAAATAAACAGGTTCTGTAATTGTGGGACTAGAACTTTCCTGGGCCATGAAAGGTATTTGGAATGCATTTTTCAAAGACCGTTCCTTCCTTTGAGGTAATGAACCATCTTGAATGAATCTTCACTCCTTAAAAGGCCAGATGTGCCGGCTCAGCTGTGCTGGTTGCTGACCTAAGTCAATCTGACTGAGAACATTTGGGTTCTTTCTGTTAGACATTTGTCACTCCTGAGAGCTAAAGGCACTGGGTCTTAAGCGTTTCTCTAATAATTTCAACACATGGACATAAAGAATACAAGTCTCAGGTTGATTTCTGATTCACAGAAAGATTTTTATTACCTAAATATTATTATTAAGTCAGCATGAACATAAATCATAAAGACGAGTTATGTTCATTTGGGGGTTTGGCTGCCATTTGAAGTTTTGACTAAAGAAAAGCATCCCGTGTCAAGTCAATATCTTATCATTTACTCTGACAAAAGTTTCCAATATTCAATGCCAAGCTTGGGGTAGGACACAAACAGTGGTTCCTAAAGCACTCTGAGTCCATCACTTCCATAGAATTGTCTCTATCTGCAGGGTTGGCCAGGAAGCCACAGAAAGCCCCTGAATCCCACACCAGGGACAGCCCCAGTGAACTGCTTGTTTGTTTGCTGCTGTGTCTGAGGCTCATTGCCAATGCCAGTCTTTCCTGGAAAACCAGCAGCCTTCTATCTTCCATAGCTCTGTAACTGTGATTGCTATTCTTCCTGCGTGGGAGCTTGGGTAAAGCCACCCCTTTCCATTCTAGGCCCAAGTCCAAGTTCAGCCAATCGGTGCGCTCCCCGGGTTCCTTCATACTGGCTCCTTAGGCCTCCACTGCCCTCAGCCAGAGCCACATCAATGCATGTTAGTCACCCTTCTGCTTTGTTACCCTTGTCCAACAATTTAACGCCTTGCCAAAACATCTACCCACAAGTACCCGGATTGGATGCCTCTGGTACAACCCCCCTGCTGACACTGTATTTTATAGTAGAATATATCTGGATTTCTTTTCAATCTCGTACATCCCTCGTCCCTCTTATCGCCTGCCGTTCTCATCCTGTACTGTACAAATCTCCATGCCATATGTCACTCACACCGGTTATCTGTTAGCAGTGCGTGTCCTCTAATAAGGATCCTACTTTCTTCCTTCACTCTGTGCTATTGCTTCATGACACAGAGAAACACCTATGTACCATGTAATACACATGGCTTTAGCTTTACTAGTGCATACTAATTATATATACTTACAAAATTTTTGTATTTATATAATTTACTTTGATTGTATTAGATCCCTGCTATACTTGCAAACCCACCCCAATACCCACTTACCCCTTCCCTCATCCCAACTATTCCCCATTATGCCAGGGCACTCTGACCAGTGTTAAAAATACCTGGAGTTAAAACTAATAAAAATAAATGAACTGATTTTATTTTAATCTGTTCTAGGATTTTCAGGCAGGGTCACGGTGTGTAGCCCAGGCTAATGGCAAACTTACTGTCCTCCCCCATCAGCACTGTGAGACAGCTGTCATCCACTGGTGTGACCCTGACTTCTCAGGTAACATATCTGAATCTCACTTGTCAGTTAATGAGAACAATGGTTATCATCCTAGGGTCCATCCTTGACCAACCTTAGCAGGATTTATTTTTGTCCTTTCTTCCCTCACATAATCATCTGTGATCATACCAATCTCTACGTATGAGGCGGATTTCACATATGTAGACATTGTATCTTGAAATGACACGCCGTACCTGGTATCCATAACTGTGTGGAAATACTTCGGCTGTAAAAGCATATTTCTCCTCATTCTGAGGATGCTTTCTCTAATGGCTGGCTCTCTGATCTACAGACCACATGGGAAGCAAATAGAAGCCTTTACATTAGCCTGTTTTCTGCCATAACATAATATAGCCAATAAGTTAGTAAGAAAGTGGGTGTACTTTGGCTCAAGTTTTGGTTCTAGAGCAAGGAACACTGTTCAACAGTGGCCAACAGTGGTGGCCCGAGATAAGAGAGAGCGTCTATATGAATGTCAGTAGTTTCTCACTCTGCTTATAAACTCACCCTAATGACCTTACCGGCTCTTTAATCACTCCCACACCACACCATGGTGGCACACTCAAACCATCTCCAAATAGGACCATTTCTGTGTTGTGTGAAGGAATATGAGAGTTGAGGCTAGGGGCTTAAGTGGGTTGCTCAGGTCCACTAAGGAACAAGTGGCAGAGATACTGTTTGTATTCAACTATTCAAGTTGTATGATTCTCGGTTCAGGCCTGGCCCCTCCTTCCTGAAGTTTTTAACTTGGAGACAGGAATTTGATTTTTTACATTTGAAACTTTAATTTTATAACTTGTTGGGATCAACCTATGACTGACTGTAATTGAGAAGAAACTCTTAAAAAATAGTCTTTAAATAAATAATGTGAGTACTGCAGATAAAAGAATATTCTGAGGTATATACATAGGGGGAGGGGCCTGGCTCTTGGCCTTGCCACCAGCTATTCTGTTTCTAAGAAGCTTAGCAATACAATGTCTGCATTCTGCCACACAGTATGCTGAGGTTAAAGGAAGCTTTCAATGCCATCTGCTGAGAGAAGCCAGAATTCCCCCTACAGGTTCTCTAAGGTGGCTTTGTGCTAGTCTGAATACTGTGAGCTCCCTTCCCACTGTCATAGTTACTGCTTTTTAGCCTTTGGCTAAGATCAAGTAGAATGTTTCTTCTTGTGGCTTTTAATAATTGATGTGTTCTCCATCCAAGGACAACATATTTAGACTGTGTGTGCATTACAAAGAACTGAGTTCCATTTAATGGAGAATTTTAAAATAAGAGGTGTGCTTGAATTCTCTTGGATACTATTCTTCTTTTGACATTGTTTCCTCCAAAATGCCACAGTGGGTCATTCTTTGATAAACAGGATGAAGGGCCCCAAGTCTGAGGCTGCATTCCAGAAGTATTCCTTCCTCAGAGCTGGGGGGACATTTCCTTCTCAGAGTATTGGTAATGCATACTTATTTCCCCCAATCCCACACCATATTCATTCTGGTTTAGCTTCGAAGAATCGTGACAGCATCCGATGAAAATGAAATGAACAGAGGAAATGGCAGACTACACCTGCCCAGGGTTAACACGAAGTGTAGTCTTTCATGATATACGATGAATTTTCTTATCAGTTTCATTAACTTCCTACCATGAATTTCATATTAGCTCAGTTAAAAGACAACAGAAAGACAGAGGACAGGAGAAGGCAGGGGGAGAAAGGTTAAAAAAGAAAAAAAAAAAGATAAGGACAAAGAGAGGAAGAGGAAAGAGAAAAAGTAACGTCAATGACTCCGTAGGTCCTGAGGTGAGTGAGTTGCTTGCAGCTCAACAGCTTTAGTCAGCATCCTGTTATTGTCTTTGGGCATCAGAATACATTTCGCCACCTTTGAAATTTCCATACACACTACAATGATTTCGCTGTAATCTTTCTTTCCCGGGAAACGGCTTATCTGTTTTTCTTTTCAATCCTTGAGGTCATTTTCTTATTTAAGGTTTTATTTTTACACAGTCCTGAAGACTTTGAAATGGGTAAATTTGTGAATTTAGTCTTCATCATTTCCATGGCAAATTTTACTCTGGGCCAATCACCAAGAGAGGGAGGAAAATGTGGCTTTTTCCTACCCAGACTAAAATGTGACATTTCTAAATGTGCCCATCATTACTTCGTCTTGAGTATTTGCAAATGCACATTTATAAGCTTTAGTTATCAGGGCTTTATGTCAGACCCACTTGCTGTCCCTTGTAAGTTGCTGTCCCTTTGTCTTTGAGGAACATTGAGATACACTGTGCTCTTCAGTTCTTTTTAAACTGCTTGGGGCTTCAAGCACCTCTGTCACTGGTCTGGAGTAGAGCTGGCAGGAATAATGTCACTTCCGCTCCCCCCCCCCACTCCCACTAAAGAGCACTTCCTGCCGCTTCATCTCAACTGGCTGTACTGCTGGATGTCATGTTAGCTCAGCACACATTATTTTATTTATTTATTTTTTTTTTGAGAGCTGCAGCTCTGGGTACAGAGAGCCCAGAGCACCAAAACTGATTCTTTGTGAAGCTGAGCCTAGATCGAACTCTATTCCTAGACAAAAACCAATTCCAAATTCCCTCCTTACAGGGGTGGCCACTAAATAGACAACTTCCACAGATACAAGGCTAATAGAATTAAATTAAGGATTCATTCTTATCCTAGGGGGGGAAAACATGTATAGGGATATGATTTTTACTCACATTGAGAATGAGTATTCACCTGTATAAAAGCGAAAATATAATTACTCATTAAGTACACTATATGGCTTCAGGGAAACCGATAAAACTGCAATAATTCCAAGTGATATTAATTATCATCCAGAAGAAGCCAGAGCACCTTGAGTCTTAGCACAACAAGAAACACAGACTGCATACAGCATATCACTCACACAGTAGAGTACAGACTAGGCGACTCGATAGTTTCTTCCTGGGATTACAGAATGACCCAACATGTACACCTGCCCAGGCAGCTTGATCTACCATGGTGTGGCTCAGGTGAACACAAGGTTTCACAAATGAGCTGCTTGCTTGCTTCCCAGTGCTGACCGCCCTTGGGTTCTTCTTTCTGAGCACAAGATTTCTGCTCATTTTTATCCTGGAAATGATTGCCACTGTGTGAAACAATTGCCACTCCCATCCTTGGGACAGTCTTCCTTGAATGAGGATTCCCAGTTTGGTATCCTTTCTCCTATCAACACCTCGGTTCCCATCAAGAAAACTGTTAACTGAGTCAGGCAAATCCTCATTTCAGAGCACATTGACTCTCTTCCATGAAATAGGATTTTGCTTAGAAGTTATACACTCACAAATATATGTATATGTAATACACACACACATATATATTAATATATGTATATTGCATAATATGCACACATATTTATGTTGTATTTTTTATTTCATTTTTTATTCTCTTTATAAAACTCATTTTATTGCCTGTACTACATTTCTAATAAATGAACTTTCTAACCATTCCTCTCCTTAACCCTTATAATAAGTTACTAAAAGTGAACATTTAGCTTTCTTCTCTAGCCCTAAGCGACAAAGGATACAGCCTCTACTATGATAGTTCAAGCTTCATTAATTCTTCCCCACATTGCTGAAGCCGTTCCTACCGTGGTCCATCTAGCTTTTCTGGGAACTCCCGAAGACAGCTCCAAGGGCCAAGTTCAGGTTCGATGAACTTACGTTCTCCCACCAGATCCAAGCCAGATTCCCCAAGGCTTAGGAGGTCATGGTGTCACTCAGACACTCCCATCCCCCACCTCTCCCCAGCACAGCGTGTTTCCATTCTGTGTCTGCTCCAGTAAGCAGGGGCATTTCTGTTTTTCTCTCTGCCTCTGTGCCAGATTCTATTCAGTGTCACTACCTTGTGTGTCTGTGCTCTCCCCATGTCCTCCTGTGGAGTCAGCCCCAGGAATGTGTTCAAATCGAAGCTGCTACTGTGTTCTGTGCAGGATGGCCTTTCTTTTCAGACAGCTAAGACTGTTACTGGGCCAAGCACCATTTGTCTGTCTTTTCTCTCCATGCAGGGAATGTTTTCTAGAACAAAACACCAAACCTGAGAATGGCCAGTCACCAGACCTTTTAAAAGCCCATACTTTAAATACTGAATCTTTTTTTTTTAACATTAAAACATGATGCATTTTTAAAGAATTTTTTAAAAATCCTCAATTCCTTTTTAAAGGTCTTCTTCCATTTTCTCTTTTTTCTATTACTGTATATGTTGCATTTTCTACATAGCTAGTTGTTATAGGTGAGTGTTAGACTGTGCATACTAGTGCTACATATTTAACTCAGTTTATATATCTTTCAGCAGTTATGATTTATATCATATCTTAATTCAGTCTTTCAGTATCATTCCAAACTTTGGGCTTGACATGATACATTTGGAAGACGAATCTCAATCTTTTCAATCATTAACTGAAAGTTACTTGCCTATGTACACAGATTTTATATGTCTATTCTATTAGTGTAGCTTCTGTAATCCTTTAATGACGTCTGCATAAAGAAGGGGTATGCATATTAGGCACGAGTCAAATATGAATTTTAACTGCTAACTGGTATACTTCTTTCTTATCACTTCAAACTTATCATTAAAAAATAGAGTACATAAAATCAATTGTAGACTTTAAAGTACCATTAAAGTATAATCTGGTGACCTAGTTATACACATTGATCCAGTCACTTGTCCATTTCCATAGAAGCCCTTTGTCATTTCATTCTGTATATTATAAAGATAATATAAGCATTAAGCTCAAAAAGTTATCACAAACCTCTCCTCCTGATACAAATGACAAGAGAGTCAGCCAAAGGAATAGAGAGTGCAGTCCTAAGCATAAGAGGTAAAGAATTTCCAGTGCAAGTAACATTAAAGCATTATCTTAAGAATGAACAAAAAATTGGACAGAGAAACAGATGAGTGATTGGGTAGAAGAGGTGACAGCCTTTAAGAGACAGACAGGGCCTGTTGGGAATGGAGATTTTGACAGCTGTAGAACTCTTTACAAGAGTACACACTCTTTGATATGTGAGCCTACAATGAAATTCTGCAGATGTAGGTCTCTGGTAATGATCAGTGTAGAAGCATAAGAAAATACATGTATATTATCTACCAGGAAAAAATCAAGTCCATTCAAGTAAGGGGTGGAATGTTTTAGAAAGACAACTTTGTTAAGATCATGGAAGACAGATGCTTGAGCCAGAGGCATGAGAGAACAACTTTCTGTGTATGATAAATGATTTTATTATTAAAGTACATAACTTGTATAAATCTATGTAAGGCCAAGGCAGTTTACCACAACTTGTTCATTTATTCAAAATAAGTGTGATTATACCCTTGCTTATATAGATAAGTAGGAAAAAAGTATTGGCAAAGATCAATACATCTTTACTTGGGTTTTGTTTGCCTGTTGGAAGACTGATCCAAAGCTAACTTATTCTCTCACCAAGCCTGTGTCTCTCTGGACTATGTGTCAAGGGAATACCTCCGGCTTTGGTCCACTCACAGGCCACTTGTGACTCACAGTCTGAACATGAGGAAATGTTCATTTACTTTTTCATAGTCATGGCAATGAGACCTTTTTTGTTATTGTTGAAAGGACTGTTCTCACCTAAAGTGCCTGTTGAGAAGGTTATTTTCTGCCACAGGCAGGGAGCTGAATGTCACAACCCAATTCCAAGCGCTTGCTCGCCGTCCTATAGCCTGGGGAAGCTGAGGTTTCACAGCAGCCTGGAACACACAGGCTTCATATGATGGAGATCGGCTCTGTTAATTAGCTGTTTCAGGATTCTTAATGCCCGTGGCTTTGGAAACACTTGTTAACCCACAGAGGGAGGAGACAAGCTGGAAGCAGCTGGATTCTAGCCTGAATGTCTTATAACTCATTTCAATAACACCTGATCTTTCCAAATCCATGTTCAGGATCTGTTGAAAATTATAGTTGACTTAAGTTGTTCTCAGTGACGCATCCAGGAGATTGCAATTCAAGGCTTCTTGAAGCCACAGAAACAGGAGAGCAACCAAAAAGAACTGATTAGTGGAACTTTCTGAACACACATGTGCCGCTTTACAGTGGCTGGAAAACAGATATTAATGTAGAGGGAGAGAGAAGCCAAAGGCCATGCAGGGTACCCAGGAGTCTGCATTTCTGTCTTAACCAAACCAAGAGCCACCTCCCTAACAGCACACACTGCAATCACTACTCAAAGCTGGCATTCAACAGACTCATAATTCCTCTGAGTACAATTCTCGTGGCATAACCTGACCAACCACATAAAACCTAATGAAGAAAACAACCGTTGTCATTGGCAACCAATGCAGGAATTGCATCACAAGTAAACCACATACTTTCTGCCACAGAGAAGGCTGGAGTCCTGCAAAAGCTAGGCAGTGTCCTTTGTCTGTGAATGGGATCAAAACATTTTAAATGCACATATAAAGATACAGTGAAGCTCATGATTTTGTATCTGGGGTCAAAATATAATTACTATATCCCCAAACCCCCACATCTAAAAGAGCTATATAAAATTGCCTACATCAAATTTAAGAAAAGAAGCAAAATTTAATTATGCTCCCATTTTTCTCATAGAACCCACTGCAAACTAATCTGTTTAAAGATAACACTTAAAACAGCTACCTGTCTGCTGACTGGATATAAATAGTGAGTCTACTCTCTCATATTCATCTTCTGAACTAACACCAGGAAGTCAAAGTGGGGTTCAGTGGCTCACCACTGTTGACTGTTGTGTGGTGCTCTGTGGAGGGTCACTTTCTGAGATATCAGTGGCCCTGTGTTGTTTTGACGTTTGCATACAATATATTCCTAGAAGCCACCAAGTGTTCAGTGAATGTTTGTTGGCTGAATGACTGAATGGGTGAAGGAAGGGCTTTCTTCAGGAGTAGTCTAGTAAGAATTTTACCATAAAGGATTATCTGATGGTCACAGGGAAATCTACATTTGCTTGAACGGGAGGATGACAGCCATTCCCTGCCATGATTTCATTCATTTCCTTTTATGATCACTAAATAAGAAAATATGGCTGTAGGAAATGAATAATTTGTAGCCCACTCAGAGACCAGAATGCTTTTGTGGCCAATAAAATATTCCAAAATCGTTTCCCTTTGAATGTAACCCTATAAAGACTTTAAATGGGTGCCATAAAAATTAACTGAGTATTTGAAAATTCCTTTTCTCTCTTTTTACTTTTTGCAATTCTACATATATGTATATGTACATATATAAAATATCACTATATATACAGTGATATATACACACATGTATACATAATATCACACATATATATTCACACATGTATGTACATATACACATACACATATACATATAGTATATTATGGTTACATCCTCCCCACTAACCTCTCTTTCTCCTTTCTCCCTGAACCCTTTCACCTTCCCAATTATTCCCTCTTTTTTTTAATTTAATTCTACTTTTTTATTTATTCACTTTATATCCTACTTACTGCCCCCCTTCCAGTCACCCCCTCCCAAAATCCTTCCCCAACCCTCCCTCCCCTTCTCCTTTGAGCAGGTGGGGCTCCCCTGGGTATTCCTCTACCCTGGCACTTCAAGTCTCTGTGAGGCCAGACAAGGCAGTCCAACTAGAAGAACACATCCCACTCTCTTGATTGTTTTCAATGCCTTTCTCCTCGATGCACTGAAGTTGAGTCGCAGGGATTGGTGGTATGAACATGGTGGGGCTATTTGCTGTATCATTTCTAACTTGCCAGTGTTTAAAAAGAAGAAAACAATGCCCCTTCCCCTGATGACTGGCTTAAAACATTTTTTGCAAGTTTCACTCCTTTAAAATAGGATTCTCCAAATACTGCCACACTCTTACCTTAGTAGTAACCTCAAAGATTTTTTGAAGATACTAACATTAAGTCTAATTAGCTTAACAAATATTAAGTTAATTAAAAGAACACTCCAGTTCCTTCCATACTGACCTTTCAATGCATGTTCCAGCCTGCTCAAGTTGCTTTTCCTTACAGCCTACTGTTGGGACATGCACAATTCACCTTTTCTCTCTGAACCTGAAAGAACTGAGCGAAAGTTGAACCTCTTGCATGCTTAGAACATCATTCCTGGATTATCCTTCCTCTCATGCTTCAACTATACATATAGTATATTATGTGCCCAAAGAAATTTCACCAGTACAGATGCCAAAAATCCCACAAACTTTGAATGATTGCTTTTTTTTTTTTTTTTTTTTAATTTGGAAGTTGCTTTTGGGACCCTCAAACATGTGCTTTGTCACTGTCTGGAAGTGATAAACATTTTACAATTTCAAGACTGTGTGATTCCTTATTTTCAAGTCCAGTCACTAGGAAGGTACCCCTTCTCTGTAGTGTTTTCATGTAAAAACAGTACGTGGCTCCAGACTCTAAAGGCCTACTATTACCTGCATGTACCATGTCTCTCCAGAGGATTTCTTAATTAACCATATTTGTATTGAATACTCAGTCCTACAGCGTGATCCTAGGCTTGCCCACTCCCTCTTCAAAAGTAGAACAGAATTCTTAGAAACAAATCAGCAGTGCATACATGATAAAAAATGTAGAACCTATAAAGCAACATCTAAAAATCAATCAGACCAACAGCTTTAAGAGAACCAAAGAGAGCAGGCTCTTCAAGTTAGAGGCTCTCTCAGTGTACAGAAAGCAGTGGTGTATTAGAACTGGCCACAAACAACCTAACAAGCACTTATTTTCAACTGTTTTGGAAATGAATAAGCTGGTACAATAACCAATTATTTTTAAATTAAATTATATACACATTCAGTTTAGGAAAATTTCAACAGAGATCACACAAAATAACTCTGATTGTGTTGTTTCTTATTATTTGTTGACACTGTCCTATCCTATCCTGAGGCCACTTGCCAGTTGTGCCTGTTACTGGAACAGAGGTATAGGGGATGCCACTATCAGGTATCAGAACACCATGTTGCCATCTTTAAATTGTGCAGGTAGTGTTTGTACCAAAGAGACCAACACACACAGTAGGTCAGGGGTTGTACTTGGTTTTGTTGATTGTATAAACTTAGAAAAGTGACAGAAACATGTTTATTATGCAAATTACTGTCTATTTAATCTTAGTAGCTATTAAGCCATAACGAGTACAAAAGCTGAGGAAATGGTTTTCTAGAGTTTTAAGACATGCCACAGAGAATTTCCTTGGCCAATGAGGAAAGAGTGGAGTAACAACCTATTTACTCTGTCGTCTCAGTTTTCTCTTATGAACACAAACCCACATAACAAGCAGCAGTCGTGGAGAACCTCATTCTCTCCAATGATGACTTTGGCTCATGTCCCTCTGTGGCCACCTTCCTGCTCTGCTGTTTCAGAGAAAGAAGCTGACTCCTAGAGATTTTTTGGTTCATCTCAGGCTCAAGGGCAAGCTATGCAGTCAAGACTCAATTCCTGGTCAAGTGTTCTTGTTTTGAGCAAGAAGTTAGATACACATAGTTAGTAGAACGATCCTGAGCCTGTCTCCCAAGGCTGCTCACCTGTGTGACATAGCTTAGATGAAGGTCAGGTCCAGTCTCTGAAAGAAGTCTCTGGTTTGGGGGTCAGAATCCTGGGAGAGACTCCAGGCCCAGGACAGATCAAGGTGGTATCTCTTCAGATGTGCAGAGCAGAGCATTGCTCTTGGTGTTTGCTTATACACTGTCCAGTAGGCATCATGGGGTTCTAGGACTGTGTCTGGTTATCTTGAGTGACTGATGTCACTGGGTTCTGGTTATCTGTGCAGCGTTGTATGTAGTGGGGATTCTGACTATACTATTTTTACATGTCTGAAAGGCATTTTCAAAATTATGCTCATTACAGTTCTTTAGTCATGTAAAACAATTACTGAGGATGAAGGAGAAGTATGCATGCCTTCTCTCAGGCTGATACCGTGAGCCTCTGATTTTAGACATCACCTAGAAACTGTTGATTATTCTCATGGAAAGCATTTTACACACACACACACACACACACACACCCAGAGTGGTAGAGTTCTGGTCAGGCACAATGACTTGTGCACTTCTATGTGTAGGCCAGAATAAACACTCACAGTACAATCTATCTTTATTACCGTAAGGGTGATTCAAAGCACGGTGTACTGAATAGTGCCTGAACATTCCAGAAAAAAAGAAAGTTAATGCTTTTTCTTTCTTCAGTGCCTTCTGTAATGTGCAGATACTGTCACACTAGAGACACCACAGGGAAATGCCTGGTCAAGCGAAATTGCTAAAGAGCTAAAACTGAACCCGGCCTTAGAAGTGCAGGGAAACAGAGCCCGAGTTTTAATGGTGGCCACTGATGCTTTCCTTAATTCCTGCTATGCTAAAGAAAATAGAGTCTGTTCTTAAAGGACAAAGGGCCTTTGCCAGTGAGCACAGGAAATGGATGAGGCTAAGGAGAAGAAAAAAAAAATGTGAGGACTCAAGCACTGTTATTAGGAGTATCTGCAGGGTCATGAAAAATTTGATAACTTTATGAAAGTTTCAAAAATGCAGATATCCTGGCACTTAACAGCCTGACTTCTAACTGTCTATTTTTTTAACGCTACAATATATTACCAATGATTTGCAAGGCTGTTGTTTTAAAAGTGAAAACTGGAAACCAAACATCCTTCCCGTGGCTGATGGTGACACTCGGGACTGGCATGCATCAGCTAAAAATAGCCACGGAGATCTTTGCTGCAGAACAAACTGAAGTTGCCAAAGGATCATGACACAGGACACCATGGCTTTTAGGGAAGACTCCAAAAACATTTCTTTATAAACACATAATTATTCGTGATAGCACACGGCCTGGTACTCACTGTCTAATAATGTAGCCACTAGCCACATAAGTCCATGTAAATTTAAAGAAATACAATCAGATAAATTGTAAAATTCAGTTCCTTGCTATTCTGGTTCCATTTTTATGCTAATTTGAGTTTACTTTGGCAGGGGACCCTATAATGGAGATGGAAATAAATTCTAAAAGATAATAATAACCAAGCTACCTATGTGGAGGGCCAGGTTGGATACTAGTGGGCCATACGAACTGTAGATTTCTCTGGAAATTTAAATTTCCTCATGGTGGAGATAAAGTATATGTTACATAGATAATTTGAAGATGAATCCATTGGTAGGATTTAGAAAATGTTGTCTATTTTCAGTTGATAGGTTGGTGTTAGTTGATTAGGGCACACTGTCTTCATGTTGTTAGCTGAAAGCAAACATAGATAATACAAAAATAAATTGTACCCAGCCATATCCTCAAGAGGAGGTTACTATCTTCCAGGCACTTAATGTCAAGGATCCTGGTCAACTGCTGTGGATCCAGAGCTGCTTCACTCTGAGGATACCAAGCACATTTCTCTTCTGCACATTGCTTTTCCATGGTAACTGATTAAATAATTACTGGTTGACTGTGTGTACATAAAGATTATAAATCATAGTTGCAAGGTTTATTGAAATATATACCCTTGTAGGATTAGTATAAAGTGATTTATATTTATTTTGTTAGGTCGTACAATATTAATTTCAGAAAGGCACTGGTATCTATAGCTCTGTGGCACAGTGTTTTCCTGGTATGTGTGGCACCTCACTTCTGTCTCCAATGCTACAAAAGCATAACAATAATTTCAGAAGAAGGTCAGATTGCTGCACATAATTTAGCAATCGTTTGAGCATTTTCAGGTCAGAATAACTTCTTGTAAATCACTAGAAAGAAAAATATATGCCCATTCTTACAGCTACCTAGAGACTGACCATCAGAGTATTAGGGACTTGATAAAAGAATCTGTTGTGATAATTACTTAACATTAATTGGGGGGTTTCTACCCTGCCTTTGATCATTCAGTTACTAGATAAAAGACATAAAACCTTTATATTTATAATAAGTCTTTAAAGCACTAGAGCTGGACAGGTATCTACCCTCTAAGCTAATAATATCTACTTCCCCAATAACCCCAAGTTATAACTTGCAATGTTCTACTTGCTCAACTTTTAACTCTAATTGGACAGCCCTCATAGCCATGTTTTTATGATTCACCTACCCCATGGTGTCTTCTTTCTCCATCTTCTCTCTCTTTACTCTTGTGATCCTACCTCCAATCCCAAGTCAGGGAACCAAAACTTCACCTACCTCTCTTCTGCCCAGATATAGTCTGTTATGCTACTTTATTCAACCAATAGTTTTAAATTAAGGAGCAAGGTTACATAGCATCACTTGGTGTATGTAAGGACTTCCTCATCCCTGGGGGCAACCAGACTTGCAGGCCAGTATTTAGCATTGCAATACAGAGCAACAGCATCCATTCTTGATTAATTGGTAGAGATTTAATGACTGGTGAACTTTATTGATAACTGTCTTTGGCAGTGGCTCATACTACAAAGAAAGAGTGTACATCCCAGCTAACAATGAGGTTGAATACTGCCTCTTATGAAATGAATTATTTTTTTAGAATATATGTGCTTTCTAAAACTAAGAGTTTATGGGGTTTTTTTATTATGTAATTATATTGTCTTCATAATTGTTCCTGCCACTGGGATGAAATACTCAGACCAATGTAACGTAAGGGACAAAGGGCTTATTTTGGCTCACAAGTCAATGTTATAGTCTATTGTTGCAAAGGGGTCACAGCAACAAGAGCTTGAGATAGCTGGTCATTGGTGTCTTTGTGTCTACAGTGAAGAAGCTGAGAGAGTTGAATGTCAGTGCTCAGCTCAGGTCTCCATTTCTATGGTTCATGATGCCAGTGTCAGCAAAGGTGCTATGTAAGATGAGTCTTTACACCTCAAATGAACCTAATCTAGAAAATTTTTCACAGGCATGCCCTAATCTAAGTAACTACTCCCCCCCCCACCACACACACACAAGCAGGCCTGAAGACTTGTTTAGATCCTGCCAAGTAGGCAATCAATATTAATATCAGAGCTAAATAAAATGTATTTAGTAATTAAGAATATTATGAGATGATCAAACACTATAGAAATAGCTGAGTGCAATGAAATCACTTAGCTCCAAGTTACTGTTCTCATTGTATAGACATCACTGACTGTTTATCATGACTTACTCTTTTATGTGTAGATGCAGGGTAATGGTTTTTGTCTGTGGGTAGTCTGCGAACCACCTGAGGAATTTGGAAGTTCAGAATCTTATCTCTCTAGCCTGCTACACTAAAGCTGACTCTGAGTAATTGTCTCCATGTGATTCTTAGCTCCACTGAAGTTGGATAAACATCATAATTATTGCGGCCTCAAGTTGTCTTTACACTCCTACGATACATCTCTGCTTTTTCTTTCTTTCTTTTTTAATTTCATATATTCAGACACACCAGAATAGGGTGTCAGATCCCATTACAAATGGTTGTGAGCCACCATGTGGTTGCTGAGAATTGAACTCAGGACCTCGGAAGAGCAGCCAGTGCTCTTAACTGCTGAGCCATCTCTCCAGACTCTCTACTCTTTCGTTGGCTTAATATATGGCATAGCAGGCTATCCACACTGTTGTCTTCTAGCTCTCAGACCCTCTCTCACAATCTCTATGAAGGTTATGGTTTTTACCTATAGGTATTAACTGAAGAGGAGGATGTAAGTTGGAGAATGAGCAGAGTAATAAGTAAATCCAAAGGAAGCTAGAACAAAGGAAGTCCCTGGACCACCGTTCAGTGTAGTTCAACCTTTGTAATCAGAGGAAGCTGTTTGTGTTTGTCCAATGTAAGCTGGAATCAGCTAGCCTATTGTGGGACATACTTTAGGAAATGTAAGTTCAGAATCTCTTAGAGCCTAAAAGGCCAATTAAACCCCTGATGTTCTGAAGCTCTGTTATTATGTAACAGTGAATATACCTCTCTCTCTCTCTCTGCAGCTTTACTATTTTAGAAGTAAAACAATACTTTGATTCCAAATATTAAATTAACTCAGGCATTGCTCTCCCACTCTGTCTCCTAAGCTGTGACTCAGATGTCAGAGCAAATTTTTTTTTTTTATCTAGTTAGGAAAGTAATTTTCACAGGTTTCAGGGCCATGATAACATTGGTAAGCCACCTGCATAGTGTGTGGTACTGTCTTCCTGTCCCATCTTGCGTTTCCTAAGCAGTGAACACAGCTCTTAAAGCAACATTTCTAGTGTACAGTAACTCCAGGTACTAGTGCCATCTTGCTACTTAATAATGTATTTTGAATCTCACATTCTAGAAACTTATAACCAAACACAAGGGCATAATATTTAAGGCTTTTGTTCTTGTATATCAAAGCATCTTTTTTTTTTTTTTGTAAATATGTTTAAAGACGCCTCTATTGAGATGTAATACACATGTCACACACTCATTGAATGCATACAATGAACACAACACTGTATTTTGTTTCTTTGTTTTGTTTTTTTGTTTGTTTGTTTATTTTTATTTATTTATTTTTTTGAGACAGGCTTTCTCTGGGTTTCCCTGTCCTAGAACTCACCTTATAGACTAGACTGGCCTCAAACTCAGAGATCCACCTGCCTCTGCCTCTGCCTCTGCCTCTGCCTCTGCCTCTGCCTCTTGAGTGCTGGGACTAAATGTGCACACCACCACACTAGGATAAACTGTCTATTTTTGAGGTTTTAAGATCTAAGTAAAATAATTGGACTAACTGGCAAATGTAGGCTGAGAGACATTAAATGATCGAATAGCTTGTGGGATTGGGAATAGTTCCCTGCCTTTACAGTGCCTTATGTCAGTGCCCCCTCTAAACTATAGATTCCAGATGGTTCCCTATAGTTATGTATAAAATTGCTATCCTTTAAGTGGGCCTTCTTTCAAAAACTTCATTGTTTACATATGTCAAATAATTCCAACCGCAATTATATGTCACTTAATATAGATACTTGTATTCAAATATTTTATCTCTTAAAAGCCAGACCCAGAAAGAAGAATGACTATGGTATATGTTATCTATGGATCATGGGAAGTTTACAAATTACATTACACTAATTTTTAAAAATATCCTAAAAACTATTCTTTGGTGGGTGTATGTGTGGTGGGCGAACAGAGATGGAATGAAGAGAAAATAAGCTTATTGGTCTTGGGATTTTCAATGGATTTCAATGTGATTGTATTTTACTCCCCTGGGCTTACACAATAGATTATGTTCATTTTCATAATGAAGTGTAATATGAGGATATGAGGAAAGACAATAAATACTTCCTTATTCTTATGCACTGTCATTAAGAACCAAGATTCTAAAGGTGGACCCAAGAGTTTCTGTGTTGTGATACAAGGAACCATTAGGGGGAGATTGTTGAACTTTTAGGTTTGACTCTAAGACACTTTGTGATGTTTTGATGTGCATGGCCTTGAGAAAGGGATATAACTTTTCTTTTAAAGCTAGCTTTAATAACTTCAGAACGCAAACCACAGTATCTACTTCCTCGGAGTGCTGATGAGAGCCACGCTGAGTGATGAAGGGCAGTCCTGATGAGTACGCATGTCTCTTGCACCTCTGCCTAGTGGCCTCTTCAGTGATTCAGTGGGCTTGGGTTGATATTCTTCAGATAGAGAATATTGGATATGGGATATTGAATGTTTGGGATCTGCCAGTTGAACTCAAAATGCTTGAGTATTCCTTCCACTGGGAGCGGGGCGGGGGGGGGACTCAAATATAATAAAATGTGATAATATGTTATACTTTTTGAGGCCATCAAAACACACTGTCATTTTTGATGTCTGAGTAGTATCTAGTAGGAACATTCTGGAGTTTGTTTTAGCAACTAGGAATAGTTGTTTCTCAGAGACTTATTTAAGTGGATGCTTCAGGAGGAAAGGAAGCAACGCTAGTTTAGGGTATATTGTTGTTTTCTCTCAGACATGCAGGAATCATACCAGTTTAATGTTGTTGAGACAGTGTTCTATACAATGTTAGCTTTAAAGCAAGGTGAAGAAATACTATCTAATACTTACATTAATCCAGGAACATTCAACAGGCTTGATCATTTCATTAAAATGAACCAGGACTGCACTGTGTAGCAAAAATGTAACTTTACCATAAATGAGCACATGTATTCATCTTGCTCAATGACTTCTAAACCTTAAAATGGTAGCAGGTCTCTGATGATTAACTAGGTGGACCTTAATTAGTGGTATGTATAATTGATTATACTAAGAGATATTCAAATCAATTTGACTTCATTATTTCATTGTGTGCTCATGTAAAGCCAATGAGCAAATCTGAACAGTTAATGCCTCGTTAACTGCTTTCTACTTCACAAATTCTCACTGAACAGAAAAAGACTTCAAAACCACCATTTTCCAAATTATAAAACAGGTTGCTAACAGATTAGCCACATTTAAACATCACTATATGTTACCTACCCAACTGCTAAGTCCATCTCTGCTCTCTCTCCTCTCCCCCCATCTCTTTTTCTTTCTTTTTAAATTTAATAAAGAGTCTAAAAACCTAACATCTTTCCCTCCTTAAACCATTTTGCTTTGTCCAGGCTGCTGCTACCCTTTCCATGTACAATGTTTTAACTTTTAACTCAAGCACCCACCACTTTATATTCACAGCTCTCTATCTGTTTAGCCTTTCAATATTCTTTTTATCCTGTTAAACTAATAGTTCTGATTATGAATTTGATATTTCACATTTATTTTCTTTGTTGGTAGGATTGTATGTATCATTCATTTTTTTAAAAAAAAAATTATTTATTTTATGTATGTGAGTACATTGTAACTGTCTTCAGACACACCAGAAGAGGCCATCAGATCCCATTACAGATGGTTGTGAGCCACCATGTAGTTGCTGAGAATTGAACTCAGGACCTCTAGAAGAGCAGTCAGTGCTCTTAACCTCTGAGCCATCTCTCTAGCTCTATATCATTTATTTTTACTAAATAGATGATTTAGTGTCATTATGATGAAGCCACTGGGGAAATAGCTGGGAAGAATAAGGGGTTCAGAGGGAAAGGAGTGGGGTGATGGAAGGTGTTAGGTGAGTGGACTCACAGTTTGTGGTGTATAGGTCTGAAACTGTGAAAAAGAAAGAAAGGCTAGAGGGGAGGCTTTGCTGCTATAAGCACTAGCTGCTCTTCTGGAGAGGCTGGGTTCATTCCCAGCACCCACATGATAGGTGACAATTGCCTGCAACTCCAGTTCTTAGAGGTCTGATGCTCTCTTCTGGGCTCAAAAGGCATAGACATATATGCCTGCAAAATATCCATATGATAAAATAAGCAAGAAACAAGGAAAGAAAGGAAGGAAGGAAGGAAGAAGGAAGGAAGGAAGGAAGGGAAGGAAGGAAGAAGGAAGAAAGAAGGAGAAAAGAAAGATCTCTGCCAGCCAGCCTAGGTGACAAACAATTTTAAAAGCTCCATTTCAAAGAATTCTGCTGCTTTTAGAGAAAGGGATGCTATAAATGTGTCATTCATAATTTGTAGTGACATGAACTCTGAATGTGGTAAATTGTGGTAAAAGTTTAAGATGATATTTGCCAAAGTGGAAAACTACTATGGGCTTTAATTAAAATGCCATCACATTAAAGGAGTACAGGTATATAGATGGGGGGTGGGGAGGAAACACTCAGGAATTCCACCTCCAGCTGCCCTGCCTCCACAAGAATTCCCTGACTTGGCAGGAGCCACAGGTTGTCACAGTGTATGTTGTGAGTGCAGCCAAGGACAGATTTGTTGTTAACTAGAACAAGAGTTCGGGGCACTTAGGGGCCCACTATTTTCCCTAGTGGTAGTCATAATTGATTTAAATAATAGACCAGCTTTTCTTTCAACACAGTGTAGCATAAGGTCAAAATAAGAGACTCTGGTACATCATAGGCACAGATTTAAATCCCAAGTATACCACTGCTGAATGATAATGACGTTTGGCCCCCATGGTCCTAGCCATACAATAGCAGTTCTCTAGGATGACTGTAAGAATCAAGTAAAATGAAATGCAAAATTCTAGACACATAACTGATATCTACTAAATATGAATTTTGGTTACAGGGACTATTTATAGGATGCTCATTCTGTACCAGGTACTTCCTTACTGTGTGTGCATGTGTGTTATATGCCAATGTTTGTGTGTGTGTGTGTTTGTGTATGTGTGTGTGTGTATACCTGTGTATGTAGTGTATATGCCTGTTTGTGTGTGTATGTTCATGTGTGTGTATGTGTGTGTGTGCTGTGTGGGTGTGCTTGTATGGATACTGGAGGTTGATATTTGCTGTGTTCCTATATCGTTCTCCCCTTTATTTTTTGAATCATGGTCTCTTATTGAACCTTTACATGGAGTGCCCTGGCTCAGCAAGACTAGCAGGCCAGTGAGCACAAGGGATTCCTTCTGCCTCTCCCTCCTCAGTGTTAGGATTGCCTGTGCACACCACCATACTTGACTTTTATTTACTTTTTAAAAAAAAAAAATGTGAGTGAGTGCTATACATCTGAGCACAGGTCCTCATGCTTGTGTGGCCAGCACTTTTCTAAGCAGGCCACCCTCCCTCCCCAGGGTCCTTGCTGAATTGTCTGCTGTATCTTATGTAGACATGATCACTACCCTATTTTCCAAATAGAGGACTAAGTCACCAAACTAATACAGAAAGCACAGAAGCTCGGCTGGAGTTCAAATCAGGCTTTTCCATTGCAAACAGAGCCTACACCCTCTTAACTATTATTCGGCATAGCCTCACCCATTCTGGCTATTTCCATTGAGTACATCCCATGGGCAATTTGAATGCAGTCTCACTTCAATGCATATTTACTTAATTAAAACAAACTCGGGAGAAGCAAACAATGCTGTTTAGTCAAGTATAAATCATTTTAATGTGTCCATTCTTTTGAATGGGCCACTTCATTGTTTCATTTCAACGGTGGGCGCTCACCTGAATATAGACAGGCACATTTAATTTGTCCCAGAACCTTCATAAATCGTGTCTTCTTTGTTTTACAAATTACAAATAATTAATAAAGTAACATGTTTTAGGGTGATTTGGAAAGGATCTCAAATATATAGAATAATTTCTGAAGATTTACCAAGAGGTGTCTAGGAGAGGTCCATGCTATCTGCTGTTCCAAGCATGGGTGGTAGTGATTGTTGTCCAAGGATTTCATCTATGCTCAAATTTCACTTGCTGAAATCTAAGGCCTTGTTTGGCTCTTACAGTGAGTATAGTATTTTCAGACAAGTTTCCTAGGGCTAATTTTTAAGAGATTTCATGTAAAAGGTAAGTTTCAGAGTGCTCTTGTTGGAAGAACGCTCTTTGACTCCAGCATTACTCTATAGAACATCAGTTTATCCAAATACTACTCACGTTCAGTTCTCTTCATCAGTAAACAATTTGCTTTTCCTAAGGCAGCAATTTTCAAGTGTGATTTCACCACACAGTGGGGTTTTCCTAGTAGTTCCAAGGGAGTCTCAGAGAATTCTCAAAACAGAATTAAGTTTTTATTTCTAGAAAGTGGCGAACAATACATCATTTGGAGAATTCTCAGGAGTAGGGGTAACTAGAAGGTGGAACTAATGACAGCAATCAACGTGGGGATCCTTGAAGATATCCTCAGTCCTGCATCTACACAAGTTCCAAACTACCACAACCCCACCATGACCCAGGGCAGTGGGAGATTGGCCAGACACCTTTACCAGACGTGGTCCATGTCTAACCACAAGGCTTGGTGAGGTCTGGATAGACAATTGCTCTTCCAGTTTAGCTAAATTGTAATAATCAGCAATAAACCCTGTCCTTACAAGCATGGCCATAAAGGGCCATTTAGGAGAAGACCACAGTTTAAATAATTTACTTCTCTTAACAGCCCCATTTGGGGTCACTGAAAGCAAGGACCAGGATCTAGGTGTGCCTACACATAGTGATTTTGCCAACAGAGCCCATGATTGTTGGTAATAGGTCTTTATTTGGTCACTTAGCATCAATCTGTCTACTTAGAACTAGACGTTAAATATCTCCTGGCCCAAATATTTTGTTTAATTCTTTTTCTTTTGAATGTGTTGCCCTTACTATCTATCTTTAGAATATAAACTCCCTGAGGACAAAGACAGTGTCAAGCTATTCTTTACTCATATGGACATAGTGTATGCACAGTCATGGGGCCATCTACTGGGTTATGGACCATAATAGATTTTATATTAATTTTTGAACTATACTTTTGTGTCTTTAAGGTTTTATTCATCACATATGTACATGATTCTCAGCATATTTTTCTGTACCTGATCAGATGGCTTTCTGAGTATTCTGGTGTAGTTTTCTAAGCATTGTGTTTTAAAATTTTTACATTAATTTTTTTTTAACTTAAGGTCAAGCGTTGTATGGCAATACAGCCATTTTATATAACTCTTAATATAGTTTTTTGCTTCTCAGTTTACTTTATATAAATATATATGCACATAGTTATATATACATATACATATGCAATATATATAATATATATATATATATATATATATATATATGCATGTGTGTATGTATACTTTCAAAATAATTATTATAGTCACCTGCAGCACATGTAAGGAGAATTTCACTGAAGAATGTTGTCATTTAATGTTGCAGACTGTGAAAACCTCTTATACTGATAGCAATGTTTTTAGAGATAAAGTAAAAAGCAAAAACAAAACAAACAAACAAACCCCTTAATTCTTCACATTTCAATCTTTGCATGAAGTATTCAAATTAAACCATGGCATGTGTTGTGTCCCAGTGGATTGTTACAGGCATACTATCAGGAGAGATGGATGGATCGAGTGGCTGATCTTAGGTTTTGCTGAACAGAACTTCAGAGCATCTTTTACCTATTTTTAACACTCAAAATGCAAAGACTTAACTTTTAAGGTGCAGCAGGGCTAGGGAGTAGGATGGGGACGCTTGGTAGTTAACAGAGACTATAGAACTGTTTCATACTGTCTCACAGTCCCCCATCCCCAAACATTGTATCTATTTAACCCCCCATTTTGGGGTGGAGGAGATGGATGTATTTTGTAGCTCCTCAAAGAGGTATTGTTTTTTTTTCAAGTGTAAAATAATCTGAGATCCCTCGAAAGTCACAGGGTGCTGGAAATAGATTCCCCTGTGCCAGAATCCCGTTCTTTTCCACTATTCCAGGATCCACACAACACAACTAAACAGGTTTTATTCCTTACTTGTATTAACATTTTCTTTATTTTAATTGACTCCCTTCCTGTTAGAAAATACTTTCTTTTCTTTATTTTAAACTTTCTCTAAATAAGTTTGTTGAAGCTGTATTTCCACAAATTAAAATATTCTTTTAAAAGAAATTATGAAAAGCTTGATTATTTTACCTTTTGTGACTGAATGCATCAATTATATATAACATATACAACAATTGAAGCCTTATTTTTTTTTTTAACTATTTCTGTGAAAATAACCAGTTCCTTGCAGGAGGAGGCAAGTTTAACTACAAAGATATTACAAACACGTTTGTGGGTCTGAATAGTGTTGCTTGGTGCTTTGAAAGAACCATAATTAACAAGGTTGTAAAACCCAACAGTCACTCTTCGTGTCCTTCCTGTGTAGCATTTTTTTTTTTTTTTAAACCTTTGGTTTGTATCTGGAGGCGGAGTCTGTGTTATTCTCTTATGATTTGCCTCGTAGGATACATCAGACTGAATTTAGAAGCAGGGAAACATTCCTCCTTGTCTAGCTACTGGATGTTTATTCTTCCCTTATTATAAAGAAAGAAGGAAGGAAGGAAGGAAGGAAGGAAGGAAGGAAGGAAGGAAGGAAGGAAGAAAGAAAGAAAGAAAGAAAGAAAGAAAGAAAAAGAAAGAAAGAAAGAAAGAAAGAAAGAAAGAAAGAACCTAAAACACTAGCAATTTTCTTTTATGAATGTAGACCATAGGGAGATAATTAGCCTCTGCCTGTCTGAGAGGAAGGTCAAGTTCCAAGTTTTTCTTTCCCTTACATTCAGGAATAAGCAAATGGAAAGGCTGGCCAAACAGAGGAGTAGCAGGCATCTGATGGTTAAGCCCTCCCCCCAGGACTTTTTATGTACATAAGCAGAAGTCACTGGAGCAGCTGCGCCGCATTAGTTCCAATAGTTTAACAGGCTGCTTTGCAGGCTGACAAAAGCCGAGCTAGCGCGGTGGCTTCCCTCCATGTTCCCGTGCCTCCCGAGCTCGTCAAGTGATCTTTGGCTGGGGCTGGGGGAGGAGGGTGACGTTGAACAGGCTTCGGCGGGGGAGTGTGCTCGCCCGGTCTAGTCTACACCCAGCAGCCTGCACTGAGAGACTGAGGCAGGGGAGGAATGAACTAACAGTAGCTGGATCCGACCTGTCTCCCTGGACATTCCTCAGACTCCGGATCAAGGGACTCACTGGAAACAGGCCAGGCAACCACGTTGCCCTGGATTGTGGCCAACTGTACAAAGTTGACCAGGAAAATGGCTCAGCAGACGACAAGCCCGGACACCCTTACAGTCCCTGAAGTGGATAATCCGCATGTTCCAAACCCATGGCTCAATGAGGATCTCGTGAAATCCCTGCGGGAAAACCTGTTGCAGCACGAAAAGTCAAAGACAGCGAGGAAATCCGTTTCTCCCAAGCTCTCCCCGGTGATTTCTCCCAGGAATTCCCCCAGGCTCCTGCGCAGGATGCTTCTGAGTAGCAACATCCCCAAGCAGCGCCGCTTCACGGTGGCACATACATGGTAAGGTCTGCATCGATCCTGAAATGTTAGCCATACCGGTTCAGTGATTTTTTTTTTTCCTCCTCCTGCAGCTTTGGGGGTGGGGAGAAAGATCATCATTCCAGTCCTGTGATTTATCGGAAGTAATCTACCTCCATAGTATGTCCCACCAATGCCCAAGTCAGGGCAGGAATCCTAGAGATAGGTAATAGGAGTGGTTGAAGTGGGTGGTTCTAAGAGCTCAGTCTCTATTGCAAGTTCCTACAAGAAAACTGGATTCCAGATGTCCAAGAAGAATGTATGTTTACTCCTATACCTAAGTAGTGGCGTTTATTTGATTTCTTACGCTAATTCCGGCCAGGTTCTCCTTAACTGGCTTACTAGAGAGGACCAGAACAGAGGGGAGGGTCCTCAGACTTAGCTGTCTCCTGAGTGATACCCATGCAAACAAGGATACTCACAGTAGTGTGTACAGATGAGCCCCCCCCCCCCAAAAAAACCTGCCTCCAGCTTTATTGTGTTCATAATTTTCATTGTGCCTTTTCAGGGAAGAGGGAAGGGTTAGGAAGCCTGCAGGAAGTGCCAGGCACCCCTTGATACTCTGATCTTGTTTTTTGAATTTGAATGCTTTGAATGTTTTGCATTTATATTTTCTTTATAATATTTTATCATCTTTATAATGGGTGGGGTTATTTTATGCACTTGCTTTCATGTATTTTTTTTTCTGGAGGACTTTCAATATTTTCTTGCTCTTGAAAATATCAAATATTAAACTGAAGCCATTGAGTGGCTTCCATGGAGTTTCTGCGGAATAGGCAGTTTGAAGTCTTATATCTGCAGGTCCCTGTTCTGAGGTCTATGGTATAGGACTAGCTAACTTTCGCCACTCCTAGGTGTTATACATACACTATGTCTACATATTGATAAAAAATGAATGTAAAGCATGACATACTTATACATACTTTGCATACAAAGAGAAAGGAAGTGTGTGGGATGGGGAACTGACTATTCTGCAAAGTTTTCTTAGTCAGTGTGTCTGAGCTGAAAAAAAAAAAAACAAACAAAACAAAACAAGAAAACAAAAACAAACAGAAGAAAGCAAGAATACACAGTAAGCAGTTAAGGGAACCAGATCTGAGTGGCATGGTTGTACCCAGTGATACATTAATATAACCCATGAGAGTCAGTGACAGCACAGATAAAAGACATGTCACACTCAAAGACACGTCCAACCCCAGAGTGTTAATTTTAAATAGCTAAATGTCTGACTAAGTAGGGGACCCTATTGTCTTCTGGATTTTAACTAGATGGCAAAGACTCAGTTCCACTGAGCATAGTAGTCATACAAGGCAAACGCTGGGTTTTTCAGTGTTAAATTTTTGTGTCTGGAAAATGATGAGTTCCTCTGAGGAAGATGTCGTTGGACAATCTGTCAACAGCAAGCAGTGGATGAGAGAGGGGCAGGACAAACACTGTGTGATGCTGGGAAGGAAGGGGTTGGCTCAAGAACAGGCATAGGCAGGAAAGCTAGCTAAAGGTCACATAGAAACAGGACCAGCCTTCGGGTATCCTCTGTCTGCTTTAGAATTATATTCCCTAAGATTGTCTGTACTGCTGACAGGGTAGGCCTCACTCACCACTTGATCTCAGACTATATGAAGCAGCCCAGAGTTCATCTGAAGGTTATTTGAGCTATTTGGATATATTGGTATAAGGAAGGCAGGAAATCTCATGAAAACAGGCTTTCTTCTGAAATCCACTGCACTTCCTTTTCTGGTGCTGTTTGGAAAAACTCCAAGCACATGGTTTCTACTAGTATTCCTTTCTGGCCTATGTGCTCTCAGCCAGATCAGGTGTCATTAAAAAAAAAAAAAGTCAGGGAAATGGAAAAGATATACATGCTATTGATCCTTAATTAACTTAGGAGGAAAGAGTTTCCCTCGGGAACTGAAAGCATCCCAGAGGGAGCTGGAAATAGCATCTCAATGTTTTAATTTTGTTTCTTTGAACCCAAGGCTTCCATACTGCCACAGGTATCCTCCGACAACCATGTCATCTGAGCTTCAGGGTTTGCACTAAGCACAAGGCAGAATTCTTTTTTCAATTATTCATTCACAATTTTAATGAGCACAAGTGTTTAGACACTCTACAGCATTGTAAGGGTATAATTCAAAGTGTACCACACGCACACACAAATGCAATTGGTATCTAACCATAGTCACACCTCCTACTTCCTAAACCATCAGCTACTTAAATGCATGCTTTGTATGGTTCTGCCTCAGAATGTTGGCTCCTACTGGTGGTATCCCCATCTACTTAATGCATGTATAAATAGCATGCACTTAGCTTGGATGTTTATATCTTATGTGTAATGGTTATGAAGTTGAGCTTATTTCTTGGTTCTAAATAATTTAAATTGTAATTGAAGAAAATACTGTTGGAAAGTGTCTGCTTCTATTGTAGAGCTTGTTGCTCCATAAAACCCCCCTCCCAGTCTCAGTGCATTGACTCAGTGAGTGGCGTTTACTTGTTTCAGCCTTTTTGATTTTTGTAGAGGACAGCTTGCTTTAGAGTGCTTAAGGGACATGGGGTCCCACCATCGTGTGGTTCTTTTGTTCAAAACAGAATTCTCAAGGTTGTCAGCCAATGCTGAATGAGGATAAAGAACATGAAGGTTGGCAGGGGTAAGTGCTTACAAGGCAAGTCCAGAAGCACATAGATCACAGAGGCTTGTTTGCTTCTAGAACTCAGCTCTGCACCCACATCTAATTTCAAAAGAAGCTGGGACAGGTGTCTCAGCTCTGCTCCCAGACAAGATCAGATAGATGTAGTGAACAGCTGGTTATGGTTAATAATGACCTGGATCACTCCCTATACCATAGTTGAAATTCTAAGATTACTAGATTTTGGCCTTTGTAAACCTCTGAAATAAGGATCATATCAAAACAATACTTTTGTTTGTTAGGTTTGTTGAGTGAAAAGACCTTAACTAGAAGTAGACTTTAGCAGTGAGTTTGGTCTACCCTACTTTATGTTCCTGGGAGGGTCCTGTGCTTCCAATCACCCACTGAG
Organism: Mastomys natalensis; assembly: GCA_021653895.1. Taxonomy (NCBI): domain Eukaryota; kingdom Metazoa; phylum Chordata; class Mammalia; order Rodentia; family Muridae; genus Mastomys; species Mastomys natalensis. Next base: position 825,649 of record JAJTUV010000258.1, on the reverse strand, counting down.
GGAATCTTTGGATCTATGAGTGGAACACACACACACTCATGCATATGCACACACACACACACACACACACACACACACACAACACACATATACAAACACACACCAGTTAATTTTAAAATGCCTAGCCTAAATCTAAGGTTAGACACTCCTAAACCTCCCCCTGCTGCCCCAAGCCCAATGCTTGGCTCCATTTCCTGCAGCTCCTATATTCATCCATCTTGCATTACTTCCTGACTGATCGATCCTCCTCTTTCCCTGCATCCTAGCCCACCCAACTCTAAGGGCCCTGCCCCATCTCCCTTTGCCCAGTCATTAGCCACTGACATCTTTATTGATTAATCAAAAACCAGTTGGGGACAAGGACCTTTAGCATTTGGACACACAGATTCCCAATTGAATCTAAACCAATCTCCAACAGTAGACATTCCTTTTACCTGCCAATCATCAGCATAGGATGTCCTCAGCTTGAATGTTTGCTGTTTTTTTTTTCCTTTTGTCTTTTTTACCTTATATATGTCAACATAAGAGCCTTCAATTAACCCATCAAAAGAGCCAGGGTTCTGTTCTGCTCATCTTGGAACATCCATATTTCATGTCATGGCTGGCCAATGGTGAATACTCAATAAATATCTCATAGCTAGAGCCACTGATCAACATTTTAGTTCTCTCATACCTTTTAAAAGATCTCCTCTTTAGTTCCCTAAGCACCCCATTTTTACCCACTTGTTTCCTGTGTTTACCAAGCACATCTTCCTTCTGAAGCTTTGTTTGCTTTTCCTGGTCCATTTAAGGTGCAGTTAACACAGTTGACCCAATGCCCGGGTACTGTGAGACTTAAACAGACAGCAGCTAAGCTGTTAGAAACCAGACTGCTAAAGCAGCCTTGCATTTAGTTTTTGATAACTTGCTTAACATATGCTTCAATTTCCCTGTTCCCCATTTCTCAGGTATAGTACCTAGAGTTCTGGTTTTCTCCAGGATAATTATGTATAAATTAGAGTGTGTTTCATGGGGATAGATGCTTAGTAACCATCATTACTATTATTTTTATTTTCATGTATTAAATCCTACTCTTAGCTTTGGTCTGCATAAAGATTTAAAGATTTAAAGATGATGTTTATATTTCTAGATGGTTAACTTGTCACTTGTTTGTGAATAGACTGAGTTCAGTTTGTCTTAAGATTTAGTGAGTGAGTAATTTATTTTTTAAACCATGGAGAGGGAGACAAAGAAGAGGAGTATTGCTAAGGGTGGATGCCTCTTGTGTCCCATCCCCTTTCACACATCTCCTCAAGTCTTTGCTCTCTGAGAGCTTCCCAACCAAGAGTAATCTTTCCCTCTTCATATTTCTGTAGCACAGTTTACTTTCCCCACTTTCTCAATGATTGCTGGTAATAATTGTATCCTGACACATCAGTGGCAATTTCCTGAACTGCCTGTGTGTGAGGGCTACAACCTTCACACATCTGTGCTTGCCACTACTGTTTTACGGATTGAACTTAATATATAACATATTCTGTTCCATGACTGTACCTAGGATTCTGATTTCATCTTCGTAGGGAGTTTCCTATGACATCATCAGGAATGTCACGTCTCTGGAATTCCGATAAAGACAACCAAACATCCAGTGTCAGTTCATTTCAGAGTAACCAGTCAGGAAATTGTTTTCATATTTTTGGGGTTTTTTTCTCACTCAGTTTTAGCACATTTCCCTTATGTTAGGCCCAAGTAGGGCCCATGAAGAAAAGAATTGTTGATTCCTGTACTGGGGATCTTAAAAGTCAGTGTTTAGTCATGATTAAATCACAAAATTTGTGCTCTTTCTTTCCATTTCTATGGTTTATTTGTTCTGTTTTTGAGACAGGGCCATACTATGTAACCAGGTCTGGCCTAGAACTCATTACGTAGCCCAGTTTGGTCTCCGACTTGCAGTCTTTCAGATTCTACCCGAGTACTAGAGTAAATGGCTTGCAGACTACACTCTGCTCATTTCTCATTCTGTGGAGATGATGCTTAATAGTAATGATGCCCACTTCTAAGTTATAACATTTTCATATACATGCAGTACAAACCCAAATAGCCACCACTCAGAGTTTTTAAATGTCATCATTTCATCAGTCTTTGCATACGGTCCCCCTACTTCACAGTGCTAGAGACAACACCCATAATCCCCTGTATATGTAGCTCTCAGAGTTGTTTCTTAAATTTATATATGTTAAAAACCAAATAAAGTTTTTCTAAGACAAATAATGTGACGGAGATTTTCCTTCCCAGTTGAGGACTAGATGGGAACATTCTCAGTGGTTCCAAACATAGTCAGTGTGTTCCATACACACACACACACACACACACACACACACACACAACCACTAGAAGAAGATGCTACAGAGTTCACAGCAGTGGCATTAGAGCAAATGTCTTACCTTTATAAGTCCCATGTACGCACATGTGCTTTTAATTAAAACATGTTCAAAGGAAGAAATCCTTACAAAAGCTTTAAATAATAAAGCACATTAGGATTAGGATTTGACTCATTGACATGCCCCTTTCAAAGGCTTTTGTCAAACACTGAAGCTTTTTAAGGAGTAGATGACACAGCCATATTTATTTATTCATATAGTCTCTGCATTAGGTATGTAATTACTCGTGATTAAACGTGACTACTTAACTCCTTGGTCATCCTTCCTTCAGCAACTAAACTTGGTTCTGGAGTGAGATAGATACTATGAATTCTATTCAAGTCACAAGAGAGGGTAGAAATTGTCACCTACAAAGGAAATGCCCTTCCTTTTAGAATGTGGAGGCTAAACACACATAAGTAGGGTTTTGAAAGCTATTACTTACTGACTGTATTTGAGGACTGTGGACTCTTTCTTTTTCTCCTCTTGTCTTTAGCTCTCAGGCTCCTGCTCTCTTCTCCCCACCTCTTATCTCCTGCCCCCTACATATCGAGAGACTAGCATTACTGTTGCTCTCCTTGCATGAGGACTTCCGGTGAGGAATGATGCTAGACAGGGGTGTCTAGGGAAAAACCACAGAAGGAGCTTATTAAGAACCTTGGCCATGTTTGAGCGACCATGTTTGAAGCGACAGACAACTCAGACGTCAGCTGTGGCCCCGCTGTTTTCTTAAGTGTCTTTAGGTTGAAAGTGCCTTTAGCTTTTGAGGTGAACATGAAAGCTGTTATTAGCGTTCATTAAAACTGGAAGACTTCAGAAGGACACTTCTCTTGTAGTGACCCAGAATATTTGCTACATTATAAAAATCAAAGGATAACAATTATTTACTAAGAGAGAAAATAAGGACGATGGACCCAGCTCTGACTCTGTGTACTTCCTGTGACCGTAGATATTTATCTTAAGGGAGAAGCCTGTTTTCACCGGCTGAAGCTGTTGTTGCTCGTGATGTATATTCTTTCCAACAAAAGCATGGTCTTGAAAACATCGAGGAAAGGCTGAATGAATGAGGAGAAATTAAAAAAAAAAGTTGAACCCCAAAGGTCATTTGAAAATGTAAATTATAGTTTTAATTTTTTAAATTTATTCTTTGCAAATAAAAATATCTAGTCCCTGTGATTTCGGGTGACTAGATGTCACTTTGTAAATGTTTCTCTTAGGTAAGAAGCTACTCATTTTTTTTTTCCTTATGTAGCTGCCTCAGGAAGAAGCTAGTCAATCATCAGGGAAACAGAACTATGGTTTTTACAAATTGTTTTATTTTTGAAAAGAAAATCATGTTTTTAAATCCGTGGCCGACTTAGTACAGTGGAAGCTAAACATCTCCAGGCTTGCTGGTCACTTGATGATCTTAGGAATTCAGCCTCTCGAGTGATAGGTTCCCTGATTCCAAAGTCTTTTGGCTGCAAAAATAATTGATATTTACAAGGTAAAAATCAAAGAAGCCACTAAAATCTACAAATTGATAACAAACTACATTTTAAAATATTAAAAGCAAGTCCCAGGGCCGGTGCTGTGTTCAGGCATGGTATTCTGAGTCCTATCCCAGAAATCCATGTAGGTAGTTTTCTGAACCCCACATTCTTGCTATGGCATGTGCATCCACATTAGATGTTGAAGCATAGGGAAGCATCAGAAAGTCACAGTCATTCAGTTATACACCAATGAAATGCAGGGAAACAGGCTGAATCCACATCTTCCTGCCTCTTCACTATTTGCTTCTCCTGGTATTACCACTCTTCAGACTGTCAAATTATATTCACATTTATTTCCTTCTCCTACGTGTATACTGAAACTGTTACAGAGGTAAAGATTTTATAAAATGGTAGTGAGTTAATATAAAGGTTTCTTACTTTATTTGTTATATATGTGGTTTGTAGGAGAGTTGTTATCCTTTATTTCTGGAAGAAAAAAAAATCCCAAACAAAATCCAAATATGTGTAGCTGGAAAAAAGAAGGGCTCCAGGATCAATGGAGGGCACTCTGATTCACCGTGTTGTTAAATAACAGCAGCTCAAGCACAGCACAAATCAGAACAATTTGATTTTGAATGATTGAGAGGGAAAAGGGCACAAAAAGCTTAAGATCTGGGGCGAAAGATCAAGTCAGAAATCTATTCAGGTTTGGTTCCCTGGTTCCCGAAGAGCCAGCTGGGAAGGATGGTCCACAGACTCAAGTTACCAAGCAACAGAGCTGCAAACTGCTTGGTAACCAGATCTGGCCTGACTCACAGTCTGACTGCATGTGACTGGGTGGCCAGATAGGAAGACCAAGGCCCATCCTACCTCACAACAGTTCCTCCCATCCCCCCACCTTACTGATAAATCCTCCTGTTACAGAGCATTCTGTGAATAAAATGTTAGGGGTTTCTGGTGTTTTTGTTTTGTTTTTACATGAAAATACTTCTTAGTCCAGAAACAAATATTGCTTTTATTTAAAACATTTGTTATAATGTTTTAATTGTTAATTGGTTAAATGTAAGTAAAATGTAAGCTCTATTAAGAAGAAAGAAAGTAAATAGATTTGGGCTGTTGGCAGACCTTGGGTTCTCATGAGCAAATGTAGACCAGGCCATAGCTCCCTTCTTTACCTGCTGAGGGTTTCTTTCAATTCTCAGACACAGAGTGATATCCTTTGTCTTTCTATTTTCCCCGTGACTTCTGCTGTACCTCTGAGCATGGATTATATAGCTGGATGGATCCTGAAAAGGATGAACTTCTGCATGTATTCGTCTTTACATCCATTGTGAAAAATAGGTGCTACCTATTTATGGTCTGTAAATATTTGTGGTTTGAGCAATTGAAGAGCAGACAGGCTATTGCTGAACCTCTTACACTGAATATCCCAAGGGATCCACACTGAAGCCTGGAAGGCTTGGCGATATTATATTGGATTTCCATAGTGGAAAAAAGTGTCAGTCTCAATGATTAACCATTCTATGGACTTTGTCACTAAGAGTGTGCGTGCACTCACAGTTTATATGTATCTATATCAGTATAGTTTGACGTTAGTAAACATGAACAAACCCACACAAATGATAGTGTCATAATAACTGGTCAAGTGTATGAATGCTAGTATTTTCTTCATTTGAGAAGAATTGTTGCCTGTCATTTTCTTGAACAAAAACAAACCTACATAAATATATCTATGAGTCTTGGGAAATTACTTAATAACTAGCTGGTTAAGCTCTAATGACTAATCCTTATCTCTCAGAATTCGTACCAGTTAAATTATACACCAAGACCTAATCTTATAAAAGAAGTGCCAAGCTTTTGAGGAGGAATTTGAAAAAGCAGCCTCCATATTTCCTTTTTTAGGATGACAATCTGGAGACATTTAACTGGCAGCCACTTCTAAAGCTGATTCCATGATAATTAAAATTAAATAATGAAATACATTTAAGAGGTTTATTGTAGGAATATAATTTTAACATAAATATTTTGCCCATTGGTCAATATATATTCATTTTAAGCCAACAAATTTCCTTTCTATTGCCTTCATGAGATAGCCCCTGAAATCAAATTAACTATTATTAGAACAGAGTAGCTTCCTCTTTATATAATTATTTTCAGGGCATTCTTTTTCATTTTCATACATACCTTATTTTATATTGGTATTTATAGTGGTAAGCTCATATAGTGGACCTAAAAGGCAGTTCCTATCTGACTAAAAGGCTGTGTGGTTTATCGTTTCTCCTTTTTATCTCCTTTTGTTTATAGTATTTGTTTTACTTTGTCTTATTCTACTCCATGTTTTTTTATGGCCTTCTCTTGTGTGAGTGCCAAATAGAACAGCCTATGATTTATGAGTTGTAATAACTAAAACATATATAAATTAGAGGCTGATGACGCACAAGGCGGGCTTCTATGGCTCTTTTCTGAATAGTCCTAGTGCACTTTAATAAACCCTCTTACTAATAACAATGACAGCGCCACTGATGGCCGTGACCAATCTCATCATCATGGCTTAAGATTCATCTATGTTTGCATTTAGTATTTTAGCAGATTTATGTTCTTACCTGATCGTCCTTATGTTTGGAAGATGTTTTCACATCACTGCTGCAAACTAGAAACAATGTATCATACATTTATATAATTAAAAAAACACTTTATGAAAAACAAAATAGATTCATAGTTTAGTAAACAGTAGGAAAGACTGGTCTGTTCTTTCTATAAAGTGTCTTTTAGTAAGTAATATAGACATATGAAAATCCAGTTGGATCCTTCTTCTTAAAATAGCAAGAATAACTGAAAAGGATCTGGAAAGGAAATAACCTTCTTCTTATTATTTAATTTCCTCTTTTAAAATTCAATAATCCACATCAGCTATGCCTCAACCTATCCTGGTCTGACTCAAGCCCAATTAAGGTAGAAGTCTAGTGGTCCTGTACCATTAATACTTTCAGTCTCGGAAGAGGGGCCTAGCAGGGTCTCTTTAGGCCTTAGTCCCTCCATTGCAAGTGAAGACACTGAACTTGGACTGGGTGAATCTGAGTCCTCTGCTAAAGCACAGCATTGGACCTCTTCTTCTCAATTCTGTAATGATTAATTTCCAACCTGGGCTTTGCACAGACTGTAAGATCACAGACCAGCCCCATGAGGAGCGCTATGCTAACAGCAACCTTCCCCATTCTACAGCCAAAGGCACATGTGGATGCCCTTTAGAAGCTGAGATCTCCAAGCAAAGCAGTAAGACATGGAATGGGGAGTAAACATTATCAATTACTCTATAATCTTGTGGAGGCCTCATTTCCAGAAAATAATATTCACAAGCTTGCTGCAGCTACATATTTTCATGGCCAAGATAAAAGGAAAGTTAGTGGCCCCCTGTTCAAAAAGAATGTTAAAAATTTCTTGCTGGCAACATCCGGATATTCACATGAGAATGATATCCTTTGCAACTCTTGTTGGTCATGCCTCTGAAGTGTCCTTACACACACAGTAAGGTTGAAGCAGGGTTCCAAAAGCCAAATATTAAGATCTACAAGAGCAGCTAAAGCCAACTTTAAAAAAGGAAACTGTCTTAGAGGAACATCTAGATTTATCACTTGCTTCCCTTTCACAGTGAGGATAATGTTCTGCATCCAAGTCAAGACAATCAAGGAAAATCAACAGGGTACAAGCTATCTAAGATCAAGAAGAGACATTACCCAGCATTCACCTGAATGGGTGGAAATGAGCAATTGTATGCATATGTAGATTAGAAAGAAACTTTGCCTTGACATTTAAAATTATTTATTGCTATACCAATATCAGTTATGGCAATATATCATAGCAGACAACATCTGGTGTCTGTAACCAGGCATCCTTCATAAAGCCATCTCATTTAACAGGTCAAGTGTTTCTGTCAGAGCTCTTTTCGAAGTCTGTTGGCTTCATCTCCAGCACCTAACATCGTAATGGCCCCAATATCCTCTCTGACCATATTTACTGGTGCTTCCTATATCATAATCATCTGACCTCTGACCCAGCAAACTTTCAGGTAATTTAACAAACTGATTCATAGACGTCATGTCCCTCATTCCAATCTCACGTGACTCCTCTGGGTATTTCATCTTTGAAGATGCACTCTTGCCTTAAGTTTAGTGTATGCAAAAGCAAGCTCAATGTTTCCCCTTTCCTGATTTGTCTATTCCTGTTCATAGGGATGCTATTTCCCCAAGGAACCAGCTAAGCTCGCCACTGACTTACACTTTGGTCTCTCTCCACTAAGGCCTGGAGGCCATTGCATATAGTAGCATTTCCTGTTGCTTCCCATTTCCGCTCTGTAGCCTGATGTTTGGATGAATCATTTTACACTATCAGTCATTTTAATGCCCTTAGCTACTTCCCTGTAGGATGTCCTGTTTATCTGAACTTAAGCACCAGATGAGAACTTAGGCTAGTGGTTCTCAACATTCCTAATGCTGAGACCCATTAACACAGTTCCTCATGTTGTGGTGACCCACAACCATAAAATTATTTCATTGTTACTTCATAATTGTAATTTTGCTACCATTGTGAATCATAATGTAAATACCTGGTATGCAGGGTATATGACCCACATACCAGGCTACAGGACTATACTGTTTCTGTGGTAATTCCTTTTCTCTGTCATTGTACCACCAAATTAGGCATTCATAATTTCCCAACAAAATCCATCTTTAAATTAATCTGAATTTGAGACACTGGCTATATCTTGCCAATCTTACCTAGAGAATGAAGTTCATAAATTTCAGCCTTCAAGTCTTACCTGTAATTCCAGACTTCTCTCTGTGAATGACTAGTGGTCTTTCCTATGGACCTTTCACTGTCTCATTATGGAGACAAATCTCAAATATAGTCAATGTAGACAATACAGATAATCAAGCCAAGACAATGTACTGTCTTAGGGCCTCTTTTGTAGGAGGTTCAGATCACACTGCTATGAAAATCCAAATGTCTCCAAACATTGCCAGATGTCCACAGGAATGTAATTTGCTTCCAGTTGTGAATAACTGGACTATAGAGAATCTCTGTAAAGGAAGGAACGAATTCACCCCCACTTACAGGTATATAAGTAGCACCTAACAAGGCCTTTTTATACAGAAAGTGGTCTAGAACTCTTCAGTGTAGACCGATGCTGATAACTCACTGTGAAATTCTGGGCGTATCATTTAAGCCCACAAGTTACAATTAATTTTACCTAAATGGAACTTTTTCTGATTCTCAAGTGTTTCATAGGATTATTTGAAAGTTCGAAATTTACCAAAAACAGAGGTGAAAAACAATTTTAAAAAGCTATTAAAATAATATAAAAATACTAGTTATAACATACTGGGAATGTTTTGAGCCTGTTGAAATTTGGGAGTGAAAATCCACTTCCATGTCATTTTTCTTCTGTGCCCATTGCTGTTTGAGATGCTGTTGGGACGTATCTTTTCCATCAAGAATTTTGATCTGGTAGGACATAGATTATGGTTACTCAAAATGGCATAACATGGTGGATCCAGGAGACTACATTCAAGGAATAGTAGGAGTTGACAAGACAAGCTTCAAGCAATTACTAGGGGCTTCAATAAATAGGATGGGTTAGATTTAATGATGTCTGAGACATTGTGCAGACATCATCTGACCTGATCTAGCTTCATATTTATGGAAATCTAGTAAGATTTGTTTGATCATATTTTACTTAGAAAAGCATTTGAGAGAGGCCAGATGTGAAGCCCAGAGGACTGCAACAGGGAGAGAACTAAAGCATGGAAAGAGAATTGGCATGGGACCTTTTCACTGAGGAAGCAGAATGAATAAATAGGCACGAAGGTTCCTTGGCATTTAGGTGAGCTGTGCCATAGGCAGGAACTAGATTATAAGAGAAGCTGATAACTTCCCTTTCTCCCTCACAACCTCTCCCTCTTATGTACCCTTCTCCCCTTTCCTAAGAGGGATTTATGGGCTTAAAAGAAACATGATCACTTTTATCTTCTTAAAGCGTCACTCTATATAAAAGGGAGTGACATTTTGAGTTATCAGCCCACACTAAGCTTGCTAAGCCACAAGTGTGTGTATTCAATACTTTCGGTAGTTCAAATGTGACACTAAGTCCAATTAAACCAATCTAAACCATCTTTCAACTAGCTAGTGCCCTGCTACTGCTTCTAAAACAATCCCTCTGAAATATTAAAAGACTCAATTGCATTTCCATCTGAATCAGATGTATTAATTCCACTACTTGCACACATGTCCTGTTGCATTGGACAGAGGCATTCTTCATGTGAAAAGAGGGCGAATGTCTTTTCTCTTTTACTAAATTGCAAGTTTATTGATTAGAAAACCCTTTTTGCTTCTGAGAAGCCATACACAGAATCCTCTCTTGCTCTGAAACCAACTCTCTGTTTCAAGCCTAGCTCATTGTATTGAAAATTAGGAATTAAATATCCTTTCACCTATCCAAAACATCATTACTGAGTTTCTGCCACCTAGCTATTACTTTTCTAGGGTCAGAACTTCAACAGGAGACAGAGCTTTGCCCCTATTGAGTATATACTGAAATGGTGAAGACAGCATGCACATAAACGTTCCACTGGACCAACATGTGGCAAATGCAACCCAGAAATATAATTAAGTATATGAAGAATTTTATATAAGATGTTTTAGGAAGACTTTATATGAGGTAACATTTAAGAAGAGATCTGAAGACATGATTATCTAGGAGAATAATATTTGATGCAGGAAACAGAACAAGTAGAGTCCTGAAGGAGGAAGTGATTGGCATATTTGAGGGAGGAAGAGAGTTGTGAAAATGGGGACAGAGCATAGAAATGAGTCAGATCACATAATATTTTGAGGCTGTATTAGGACTTGGGATTTCCTAGGTGATGACTGTGATACATCATGGTGAAAGAATTGGTAGTAGGAGTGTCTGCATTGGGAGAAATATATATATATATATTCTTAAGTTTTGGAATAATCAATCTTGTTCTCATGTGGGAAATCTAAATGCAGAGAAAGAGGAGAAAAACCAAGATCCATTAAGATACTGTTAGAGTAACCTAGATGACAGAATCTTAGTATGAGTGCTCAAAATGCAGACAATTTTGTCTGTAACTTTAAAGGAAAGGCCACAGAATTCTCTGGCTAATTTAGTCTGAACAGTGAGAAAGAAATAAGAACAACTATGTTTGAGGCCCAATTGATAAGTCATAGTTGACATTCATGGAGTTTGGAAGATATTGGAAAGCATGTATTAGGGGACCTGGCCCAAGAAGTTAGTTTTAAACATGTGTTGCATTTGGGATGACTACTGGATTTCAAAGTATAAGATATAATCACTTAGATAATTGGCTGTATGAGTCCAAAGTGCATAGCAAAAATTGGCACAATAGAGCCACATTTGGAAATCATTAAAACACAGAAGTTTTAGAGATTGTGAGACTGCAATATGACTGCATAGTGAATGTGTATGAATAGGAAGAAAGACTGGTGACAGTTGGGTACTTCAAACATTAGAAATCATAAATATCACTGAAACACAGCTGATGAAGCCATGAAGAAGTAGCCCGTGAGTAGATCTTAAATCAAGAGATAATTACAGACCAAAATGTTTTGTGGAGAAAAATGTTATGTCATATCTGATGACACCTGTGGGCAGCTAAACTGAAGGTCAAACACTGAGCATCACATTGGGGCAGGGAGGGGCCTTGGTGGCCAATGGCACTAGTGAATGACTTAGTGATGATGATGCAAGACCTTTTGCCAAGGATGACTGATCACTTCACATCTTCTCACCTCTCTTTCAACCTCAGATATGTATTTCTATTTTCAAGTTGATAGGATTACTCTTTCAGTACAGAGAAGGAACAACTAGAAGAAACTTAACAGATTTGCCTACCATTACATCTACCTAACTACTGACCATGTAAACTTCCAGACCCTTCTACTTTCCCATTTTGTTCATTTTAATGAGTAAAAAAGAAATGACTATGCTCCTGGAGAATAATATAAGAAATCATTCCAGAATTGGAACACTTAAGCATTTGTTATCTCATATATTATATGGTAGTTAATAATCAGGCAAACCAGCTTGTCAGATAACTGCAAGCTTTTGCAGTCACCTGCTGAGGAAGGCTTCGCTAGGCTATGTTTTATCAGTTCCCAAGATGGTGCTATCTATAGGCTACCTTGTTTTTCACTGGGTATTGACAAAAGACTTTGGTGCTTTACTTTGTGGGCTTCTTCAAAAGGCTGAGTGTCTTGATGTTACAGATCAGACTGAGTGATACAACAGAGATCTATATATGAGATCAGTAATTTAGTAGATGTGATGGTAGGCATTTCTGAATGGTCTGTTTTAGTTGCTTATACTTTACAATAAAGTCACAATGATCAGTTTTACCAGGACAGAAGAGATGATATTGTTGAGAAATATGTACAATTTATAGATGCAAACTAGGGTATGTATTTGACTGGAGTAGAAACAAACTTAAAATTGCTGCAGTTATTCTTTTCCTCAACTATTATTGATATAATAATTTAAATATAAGCTCAGAATCAGGGAAGCACTGGAAATAGAACCTGCTTGTTGGTATACACTTATAAAATTTTGTCACTCAGGAGATAGAAGCAGGAAAGCTATTATTAATCAATGTCAGCCTGGGCTACATAATAAATTATAGACCTGGCTAGGTTATGTAGAAAGGTTATGTAGAAAGATGCTGTCTAAAAAGGAGTAAGAAAACCATAAAACAATGACATTTAATTGAGCTGAGATGATCTAGTCAGGTCTGAGTTGAAGAGTTTGCAAAGAAACACCTGTGATAACTTCCATCCAAGTTTATTCTAAGTCTGCCGGGAAAAAAGAAGACAGGGTTGACAAGGATCAATACGGACATGTATAGTGAACTTATCCAAGCATTTGATGGATTTGGAAACTTTTTACAGTCAGAACACTAGAGAGAATGAGCCGCAGAGTACCGGTGGAAATACCCAGAGTATGATTCTTATGTAAGTTGCTGGCAATGGTCAGACTGTACATGGCTATGAAGATGAGGTCACAGAGGGTGATGGTGGCAAGGGTCTTGGAAAGGCACACCAAGGGAGGCTTAAAGAAGAAGTCACAATTAAATTATGTCAGGTTTGTGTGAAAGAGAGTGCCAAGTCTCTCAGGAATGAGGAGGGCCCAGGAATTTTTGTGAAACTCTCAAATCTAAATGTAACAGACTGATAGTGTGAGTTTAAAGGATACTTTAGGACAAGGGAGAGATAAGCCATGGTCTGTAAGCTGCAGAGAAGTGGGAAAGCCATCCAATTTACCTATTTATTCTTTCTAGACAGGAAAGCCAAAATGTGAAAAAGACAACTACCTGAAATCAGATTGCCAAAAGTTGATGAATGTTTCTTTTTTAAAAATTGTTTTTATTTTTAATTATTCCTCTCTCTCTCTCTCTCTCTCTCTCTCTCTCTCTCTCTCTCTCTCTCTCTCTTTCTCTCTCAAGTGTGTGTGTGTGTGTGTGTGTGTGTGTGTGTGTATGTATGTATGTATAAATTAGTGAGTGATTGTAAATGCAAACACCCATGGAGGTCAGAGGATGCCGGGAACTGAAATCAAGTCGTATGCAAGAACTCTTAAAAGCTGAGCCATCTCTCTAGTCCTCTAAATTGGGAGTCTTAATAGGCAGCTAGGAGTGTTGGAGCAAGGAAATGCAAGAAAGAGTCAGAGGAGATACTGACTTGGAGTCCTTACAATGAGAAATAAGACATGCGTATTGAAGGAGCAAGTCTTTCCCTTAAGGAAGTCAGTATCTTGGTTCTGTTTGTATTCATTTATTTCAGGCAATGAGAAGGGATAGGACTCAGGATGGCTAGACATATGTAGCAGTCTGTGTGGTCAGGATTTTTATGAGGTAAAGCCATGTTCCCCCTCTTCTCTGCTATATATTTATGCTGTGGAGATGAATTACACAACAGAAGGTGCAGGGAAGTCACTTGGAAACTGCCAGTTTCCAGATGTGTGGCCACAGGGTAAATTTGCAAACACTGAAGATTCCTTTGTGTTTGTTTTGTTTTTCTGTACCAGATACACAGTCCTGTTTTTGAGAATGTAAAGTTACATAATGAGTAACTGAACATACACACACACCCAAACACACACTCACACTAATATATATGTTATACTTGCTCTATCTATCTATCTATCTATCTATCTATCTATCTATCTATCTATCTATCTAATTAGAATGATAATATTGCTTTTATTAAATAAATCAATTTTATGTGTTGATGTAAATATTTTCAGAAGACAGCATAGCAAGTCTGTGCCGCATCTTAGCCTACATTTAAATCCTTTTATTGTCGTACTAGTAAGCAAAAGAAAACCTGTGAAATGTATAGAAGATATCTTTCTCTTTGAAATTTGAATGGCTGGGTTTGTCCTGTCTGCCTGTGGATTTCGGTTATGTGAGCTGGTTGCTGTTAGGGAGCAGACTGCTCTGTGTCTCCGGAAGAGTGTGTTCTACAAAGTAACTTGCACACACCTCCCCCTTCCTAACAGAAAGGGTGAGCCCTGGCACCTTTTAACCTGTAGGGATTATGTAGCTCTGGCTATGATTGATTCATTGGCTTGCCTCAAGAAATGCTCCTGGTATGTGTTCTGTGCTAACAGAGCCAGGCTTTGCTGATCAGCACGTCACTCCCGTGAAGACGTGGGTATGCTTTTGTGCATTTGTTCTTGTAGCCCTGGAGGCATATTTCAACACACTGTCCAGAATTGGCTAGAACATGCCTGTCACTCCCAGCTGACTCTGATGACGCTCTTGCCAACGTAGATTTACATCAACACAGTTCTTTACTGGAAAAAGCTCTCTTAGAATATGCAGGGTGGCCCATTTACAACAGGCACAGCATCAATTTGAAAAGGAATGATTTTAGAAGATGTGTTATAAGAAATGTTCTGACAGTTGGAGGCTCTACACAGCATAGCGTTATAATGAGCATCACCCAGAACGTTCCCTTCATAAACAATCCTAAGGTCAACTACCAAAGAGTGGTTCATTGTGACATAAAGGATCCTTTATTCCAGTCCTTCTCTTTCATCATGCTGGGCATGTAGGCGTTTCTAGTCCTTTCCTGATTTGTGCTCATCGTCCTAATATTGGACTTATTAAGATGTGGAAGCATGCACTATGGTCTGACTGTACTGCTCCTTACCTGTCCAGAATTTGCTTTGAGAATGTAATGGAAGCATAGACTCTCCCTGTACTGTGAACTTTTGGCCCACATTCATCTTGCTTGTGACTCATCTTCGCTATCTTAATGACTGTTTGGGATAGACGTATTTACGCAGATGTCTATGGTCAGGAAACCAGGCACTCAAATCAAAGCTGTTACCATAGCTATCCAGCAAATAATAAAAATAAATAATAATATACAAACCCAAACCATCTTTGCTGTTCAAAAGGAAATTTCAGTATCCATGGCACATGACCTGTGATTAATACTACTGTGATCCTTGGTAACTCACCTTTCATTTTTTATCAGGCCACCCTATTCTAAATCATTATAGTAATGGACACAACTGAATGGGTTTGCAATTTTATACCTTCTCTTATGACAACCAGCAGGATTTTCAATGGCACATGCTTTGATCTGTCTGCTTTTAAATCTCTTAAGCTGCAAAGCTCTAGACAGCTTCCTTCCAGAAGATTTTACAGTCCTAATCGACCTCATGAGTTCTATATTTATGCCTGTTTAGACACATCAAAGTCAGGCTTTATACCAAGAGCCACCTGAAAAGTCAAGGTCACCAGCTTCTTGCCACAGCACTTGTGGCATTGTCTTACTGGGGATAATGAAGGATGGCCTTTCAAAGTGATCAAAACTTGTGGGTGACATTGTAGGAGTACTATTAAATAGTCCACTGTTATATTTTCTCCGCTGTAATTTGTCTACATTTCAAAAACTATGGTGCCTTGCTGGGCATTAATGACACATGCCTTAAATCTCAGCACTGGGAGGGCAGAGGCAGGCAGGTGGATCTCTGATCTACAGAGTGATCTCCAGGACATCCAGAGCTACATAGAGAAACCCTGTCTCAACAAAACAAAAACAAAACAAAACAAAAACAAAACAAAACCCAACAAAACAATACAATAAAACAAAATGAAAGAAACTATGGTCCCAATGAACTGAAGCGATTCCATAGTGCCTGCATCAAGTGCAATTGGAAATGAAGTGGGCAAAATAAGAGAACTAAGATTTTTTTTTCCATGAGAATTAGCATAGGACATTCATGGCTAATGCACAGAAGCTGAGGCATATAGCACGTTAAAAATGTGAGCTCACAGGTCTTGTCTGATGGCAGGACAGCTTAGAATTTAAACTGGCATAAATGGGTCATAGAAGGTCTGCTTAGAAGTGTGTAGTCAAGCATTGCCAGCAACTGTGGGCTCTTGATTAATAAACTGACATTGAGCAGTCATGTTGTAGCCCACTAGCTGCATCCTGTGTGTCTGCCTGTCTGATTGTGTGTCTTTGTTTTGACTCTATGCTTACAGAATAGCCCTCTGATTGTAGTCTTATTGTCCCCCCACCTCTCTGTCTGGTGAGTCCTATGTGCCAGATGCAGGAGGCATAATGCTCTAAGCAAAGACTATAGTATTCAATAATAAAAGAACGAAGTTGACTCTTGGAGCTTGTTCAACAGTTCTGCAGCTCTTCTAATGACTCTGCTCTCCAGAGGCCCACCCTATGCCCTGGAGATGCCAATTTCTGAGTGTACAGATTTTAGTGCCAGCTTCTGATCTTTGAAATTTCTCTAAGCTACTGCCAACTTTCAAGGCCTGTGGGGGGAATCCTTTGCCAGCTCTCCCAGGGAAAAACTCTTCTCCACCACTAGGCATAAGCACTTTCCAATAGAAACCCTGTCAGCCCACAGTGTACATGTTGGGCTGTTAATCACACAGTAAGATGAGGAAAGAAGGAATTCTTCTCTTGATGGAAGATTTTTGGTGATACTGGGATGGCCATGTCTAGGAAAGCATCTCCTGAAATGCCTAGCCTTTAGCCCAGGATATCCTTGGCTCTGCTTCCTTTTTCTGATGAGTGATACCTTTAGGAGCTGATACCTTTGGTAAGCTGTTCTGTAAAATATGTCTAGTACCTAAAGGCAGTGTTTGGAGTTTATGAAACTCTCTTGTTCTAATGTCTCATTCTTTCTCAGATTCAGTAGTATAGAAATCAGTCTAAAATATTACAGCCCCTCAACCTTAGGAAGTTCAATCTTTTTTAAAAGCTTTGCATTTGGTAGGCGTTTTGAAAGACAGAAAAGTCATCAGGACCAGAGTTCACCAATCTGAAGTTTTAGTCTTGATAAGCATGGGCATACTTCATATAACCACAATAATGGGTGTGTGTGTGTGTGTGTGTGTGTGTGTGTGTGTGTGTGTAATACAATGTAATAGTAAGGATCTATAGACACTTTTCATTTTCAGAGTCCTGCCTTGTAGAGAGAAAGCCATATATACCTTTCCTAGCAATGTCATAGCAAATAACATCAAACTTGGTAACTTAAAGCAGGAAAGATTTGCCTGTCACAGTTCTGGAGCTAGGGGTCATAGCACAGCCAGGGTTGCATTTGGCCCAGGGACCTTGAGAGAACCTGTTCAATGCATATCTAGCTTCTGGTAGCTACCAGCTTCCTTACCTCTGGTGACATCACTTCAGCCTCTGCCTCCATCTACATGTGTGTTCTCTGTCTTCTACACTTCTGTTATACCTTTGCCATGGGCCTTAAGGTACACCCAGATAATCCAAGACGATCTATTTATCCATTTTAGCTTCACAGATTAATCTCCCCAGACTTTTTCAAAGCTATATATACAATTTTCAAGGAGAAGGATATTTTGGGGGGCTATTGCTTAGCCAGCCCACTGTGGTATCTGAAGGTGAGCCAGTAGAAGTTCTGAGAAAATTAATCACTGAACACACGTGTGAACAATGCTTTCTGACCACTCCTGCCATTCTTCCCATTCCAGCTTGGAATAAAAAAAAAAAAGTGAGTTTCTAGAAGTAAAGAAACAGCAGGCTTCCTTCAAGTGGCATTTGCCCGGTCTGTGGATTCTCCTCCAAGGCTCTGCAAAGGGAGCCATGGCTATATTGTACTATATACATATGGACTTTTTTTGAGAAAGGAAAGAGGAAACACTGAAGTTGTAATAGACTTGAAGGGTGGGTGCTCCTGATTCTTAAAGTGAGTCTTAGTAACTAAAGTTAGCACATTAAAACCATACGATAGTCTCATGCACCTTATATTCTCAACTTAAGAGAGGCTGAATCAGGAGAATCCTGAGTTCCCAAGTGTCTTGGTTCTGTAGCAAAACTCTGTCTCAAACACAAAGAAACAACAAAACCTAGAACAAACACGTGATGTGGTCCAAAGATTGATTAGACGTAATAAAAAATAAATCTTCTACAATTCAGGGGGAGAGGCTTTGAAGTACTCAGCCCTAAGAGGGCTGTCCTTATCAAAGGCTTACCTCCCATGGAGGCTCAGGGACCCATGCAGAACAGGAGGAGAAAAGATTTTAAGAGCCAGAGGTAGTGGATGACTCCAAAGAAATAGTATCTTCCAGGTATAATATGTCTGATACACACGTGAACTCACAGAGACTGTGGTGGCATTCTTGAGACCTGTACAGGCTCCTATCACACAAAATGGCTGCACAGAGAAGAGGAACTGCATGCAAATTCCCACCCTTATCCAAGAAGCTATCTTTAATCTATACCTGCTAGGAAAAGGGAATTCAGTTTTCTCCAAGGGCATATCAATGGATGTATTAGCCCCATTCCAGGGTGAGCCCCATACTCAGTATTGGGTCAACACAAAATGGACTCCACAGTTTTGTTTTGGTTTTGTGGGGGTTTGTTGTTTGAACATTTTTCCATCATTCTGCCTTTTGTTTGTTCTGGGTTTTGTTTGCCTTTTTTGGTTTGGGGTTTTGTTTTGTTTTTTTGAGAGGGGAAGTAGAGGGAGAGACTGAGAACATCAAGTTGGGTAAGTAGGGGGAATTAGAGGAGGAGAATATGACAAATTATATGAAAAAAATTTATAGATGAAAAAGTAATTTCTCTAAATGCCTTGCTGTCCCCCTTGAGTTTGTTCTCACCACTCTGCTTCACATTCTCTGCTGTAGTTTTCCAAAAAAAAAATTGTTTGCATATTTAATTAAATATAAGAATATTGGTACACTGAGCATAAGGTGTGTGAAGGACAATCCCAGAAACTTCCAGCTATGGTTTCATTTAATCCTGACCACAGACAGACTAATTTCAGTAAGACACGTTTCAATTGCTTTGCAGTTGAAATCATTGCTTCAAAGTTTTATTCATTTTTAATACCAAAAGGCATCAGCAATAGGCCTCTACGTCTTCACTTTGCACACCCATGTACAGTGCACCTGAAAGCCTGTCTTCTCGTACCCACCCTTACCATCACTGGCTCTGATAGAATTCTGTTCTCCTTCCTACTAGAAGGAAAGGATAATGTATGAATTTGTGAGTTTGCTATTTTACATTTTATGGGTGACTTTAGGAATTTGTCATTGATTCTTACTCTTTGGCTACTGCCTATTAATATGTTTTCCATATTTAAAAATTGGGATTATAACCATATGGAATGTATTTGAAATAATTGTATCCTTAGGAATTATCTCTGTCATGAACATTTACAGCTATTGTTCTGCTTTTCCTTTTATTTTGTTTATATTTTTAAATTTTTGGTTGGTGTGTGTGTGTGTGTGTGTGTGTGTGTGTGTGTAAGTGGTGCCCAAAGAAGACTTCAGATCCTGTGGAGCTAAAGTTACAAGCAGCCATGAAGCTGCCAACTTGGGTGCTGGGAACTAAATTTGGGTCCATCTGGAGGAGTCTTATGTTCTCTTAACTGACAAGCTATCTCCAGCACCTTGTTTACAGTCATATATCATTATTGCACTTTTTAAAAACCTTATCACCAAACAGACCATAACTTTAACTCCTTTGTGTAGTCCAGTAGTCCTAAGCATCTTCTCATTGCTTTGTGATTGATAGAAAAATTTCTTTGGGCCCATTAAGTATACCCACTTCCCCTCCTTGCTCTTTTATCTGTCACTGGTAACTATAGTTGTACTTCCTAACATTCTGAACTTAAGTATTTTAAGGACTTCACATAGTGGGTCTCTATTTTGTGTCACTGACCTTGGTGTTATGGTGAATACCTACTGTAGCATGGGACTGGATTTTCTTCTTAAACTGTCCTCCTTGGTGTCTGCCCCACATTTTGCATGTCTACCCTGATTTCAGGAAGAGGGTGTGGCTTCTCCCTCCTGGCTGTGGTGAGTGGCAGTGATATGAACAACAGTGTACAGATTTGTTTCTTTTTCTCCTTAGGGGATTGGGTTTCAAGACAGGGTTTAGCCTTGTAGCTTGGCTGTCTTGGAACTTGCTCTGTAGACAAGGCTGGCCTTGCACTCAGATATCTACCTGCTTGGATTAAAAGCCTGTGCTATAACCCCTTGGTCATATATCTCTTTAAGGCCTTGCTTTCAACTGTTTTGGAGATATGCCTCCAAGAAGTATTTCTGCAGGATATGATAGCATTGTTAATTTTGAGGAAGCTCCATAAAGTGCCCACAGTGGTCACTATTTTGTAACTCTCCCAACAGTACAAAAACTTTTGGTTTTTTCAAGTCCTCATTAACACTCTTTTCTTTTTTCATTCCTCCCTCTCTCCCTCTCTATACCTTCTGTCTCCTATAGTAATTATCTTAATGGATGTATGAAATAATGTCTCATTGCAGTTTTGATTTATATTTCTTTGATTAGTGATATTGAACATATTTTACTTCTTTTAAAAATGTTTATGTTATTTTTATACAAGTGCATTTAATACATTGAGTACAGTCCTCCCCAGCCTGCTGATGCTCGCTCTCCTTCTCCACTTCCATCGATCCTGCTTGTCCATTTAGGTCATTAGAGATCTATTTTCATGAATCTGTGTGTCTGTATAAAAATCTAAGACCCATCAATGAGAGAAATATAATTTTGTCTTTCAAGACTGGCTTAATTCACTTAATGTGATTATCTCCAGGTGCATCTCTTTTGACCAGTTTGTCACTTGCATATTGGCTATAGAAAGTTTATGCAAATATTTTCCTAGTTTTACTTCTCTGCATTCTAAAATATTTTGAATATTTTAAGCTTTTGCAACATTTTCTCTAGCACTATCTGAATGAAAGTCTTGTACTAAATTTAGAACCCTAGATAATCTTATTCCCAACACAGTGAACTAAAGCCCTTATCCCCTCATCTAGTGATACAGATAGAATGATTGTAATTCAGGAATTAGCATTGTCTGAAGACTGGATAACAATGCTTTTGAATATTGTTTCCTTCACAAATTAATGGACATAAACTACCAGAAAGTTTGAAAAGTGTTTCTTAGTGACAATATTTGATCATTCTTAGGAGATAAACTTCATTATGTTTGAGCAGTATCATATGCTGAAACATGGTGGCTTCATTATCAACAACAGCCAGATAAGATAATATTGAGAAGTTCATATGCACTAAGGTATGTTTTAATGGTGAGTGTAGATCCTGCTTGGGCTAAGCACACGATTTCTATTTATTCCCAAATAGATGGACCAGATTCCCAATCCTTACGCTTAAAAAAAAAGAAACAGGAACCACTAAGATTATGAATTCATTTTAAGCATTCAAAATCAAATGGCTACTAGCCTAAACCATTATGCTGAGATAGCACGCTGCTGCACATGATTTCCCTAGCCTGCTTTTTCTTCCCTGTTCTCTTACTTATTTCATGAACTGTGGAAGTTTTGAACACTGTAATTTTAGGCTGCCAGTGTAGAAAGAAACTGGAAATATAGAGATGGCTCTTTGGAGACTAGTTAGCAAGCTTCATGTTACTAATTTAAAGTTTTTACTCTCTGATGGCTTAAAGGGAGAAATCAAGTTCTCTTAAAGAAAATACATGAAATTTAAAACCAACACCCGACAGAGATTTCCTAGACCAACTCCTCACAGGGCTGTGTGTTCTTTTACTATGGATAAGTTTCAACAAAACACCTAACTTTTCACGCCCCGTTGCAGCCATAGCAAGAATGCTTGCTATTAGGCACATCCATTGAACTTAGTTCTGCTTTTAGGTAGCAGTTGCAGAAATCTCTTTAACGTGAGTACAATGCCTTGACAAACAGCTAAAACTAGAATAGGAAAGGAAGAGGATGAAGAAAAGAGTGAGAGAGAAGGGCAAACCATGTCAGCCTCTTACTGACATAGGGACAAGGGTGTTTGGGGAGATCAACCTGAGTTTGATGACAGAATTAAGGTCCGGATTACTCATTACAATGCTCAAGGCCATGCATTTTGGGTAAAGTTGGACCTAAACATGGTTGTGTGATGCAGACCAGTGGTCCTATCAGTGTGATTCAAACGTCTGAGTTATCTTCAGACTTACCTATCTTCTAGCTTATTGCTAGAAGGAGACGACGGCGTGGGGGAGGGGCTTGTCTTTCATTCAATACCTCCACTCAGAACACAATTTTTCCTTCTTGCTTAGACTTCAGATTTGGAATATATTTAAAAACCATTCCACATTCCGTATCACACAGCCAACTTGGATGATGCATACCAGGATCCCAGCATGCAAGAAGCAGTTATATAGGAATGGACTGCTACAGATTTAGAATTTTGTCACTGTTCCTTCTCTGTCACTAGCTAGCTGAGCGACTTTAGGAAGGTCATCCAGATCCTTATGAGTTCAACTTCCCTAAACCTGAAGTAGGTTGCGGATTTCTGAAGTCCTTTCCAGTGCAAGATGCTGTGTTCCTACAACCTAGATGAATATGGGAGGATGTTACACAGCACTGTCCAAGTTGTTAGCGGGGTGCACGTCTCCTTTAAACTGGAAAACAATAGAAATCTCATAAAATCTCTAGTACTGTTGCTATGTTCATCTGGTGAACTGTCTCACCAGTTGCACAACCTCATATGACACCCATTCAATACATCGAGGCCTGGGCAAATGCAGGGAAACTGGCAATATCTAAATCTCAGTATTAGGCCA
This sequence comes from Mastomys natalensis, assembly GCA_021653895.1. Classification (NCBI taxonomy): domain Eukaryota; kingdom Metazoa; phylum Chordata; class Mammalia; order Rodentia; family Muridae; genus Mastomys; species Mastomys natalensis. The sequence continues at coordinate 802,619 of JAJTUV010000258.1, read as the reverse complement.
CTATGTCACTAGACAAAGGGGTTAAAATGTAAAAGTTTGTAAAAATATCCTTACTGTTGCTCATAAAGGGGTCTGTCGTCTTTCCCTTAACATTTTCTATTTTAGAATAAAATTATCAATAGGAAGGAAATGATGGCTGTTCCAGTAAACACACAAAAATGGACTACTTTATCATTACTGAAAATAAAAAATGGGCCTTATAAAACAAAGAATGCATGTTAGGAAGGCTGTGCATTTGGAAAGCCCACAGAGCTAATAACTTGCTATACTTAGCACAGAAATATGGGCCAGCAGATATTGAGGCACTAAATCATTTATGGTTGAGTTCGTTATTCAGTTCCAGAACAACAACAGTGATATAGCATTTTCTCCTCTGCATAAATTACTCATGCAGACTCTTCCCTAATGGTCTTCTAATTCTTATTCGAGTGAGTATGTAAAGAAGACATCCTGTAATGGAGTTTTTCCCGTGTCAAAATAATTAGGACTCAAATCTCCAACTTCCAGTGAAAACATTTTAACATGATTAAATTAATAGTTTAAAGCAGTAAAGTGAGAGTCGTACTTCCTTTGTTTCAGCCTACACCATCTACGGTGCTCAATAAACTCCTATAATATAATTCAACGCCTGCCCCCTTTGCTCAAGCAAGCTCCTTCATATTGGATGCTTGACTTGCGTCTTTAGTGATGCTAAAATAAGCATCCTCGAAGATCAGTTCTACACTGTTGCTTCAGGACAGATTCTTAGAAATATGAATCAGACTTAAAGAACATTGTAAGAGACATTGTGCTCTGTTCTTTGGAAGCTGTTGACAGTGGAGGTGTGTGTGTGTTATACTGCCGTAGCCCCAGTCTGCCAAGTATTGAGGTTTCAATAGTTAAAAAAGTTTGCCAGATTAAGTCATTGAATAATAAGGTTTCTTCCCTTTGATTACCACTGAAGCCACTCTGTTCCCCACAACCTTTGCATAGGAGTTTTCTATTTTTTCCTCTGTGAGTTGTATGTTATTGTTCTACTTTTCTCTGAGGAAATAGCCTTTCCTTCTTTCCCCTTATTTTTGACAAAAGTAGTTTGTGTAGTTTGGTATATGCCACTTAATATTTTACATGGGTTTTTTTATGTAAACTAGATTAAAAATACCTGCATTTGTTGATTCAATCTGAAAGCTTCTCTAAAGAAAAAATTCGTGTGAGCTTAATCTTTATTTTGTTTTAATTTTTATAATTTATTTATTATTTTTATTTGATATGAGTAGGAAATTTTATTTGATATTTGCCTGCATGTATGTTCCTGTGAGCATTTCAGATATTGAAGGTTCAGACAGTTGTAAGCTACCATGTGAGTCCTGGGAATTGAACCCAGATCCTCTGAAAGAGCAGCCAGTGCTTTTAACTGCTGAGCTATACCTCCATCCACCTGTTTTAGTTTTTTGGTAAAATTTTAGTTTTAGTCACTGAAAATCTGGAAATACGTCAAAGTTATGCTTGGTTGAGATTTCATTTAATTTTTTTATGACATTTATTTGCATCAGTGTACTTGTGCACATGTGGCTTTACATGCCATGACATGGATGTGATGGTCAGACAACAGTTGGCAAGGACTGGTTCTTTTCTTCTATCATTTATGTCCTAAGGATCAAACTAGGAACGTTCATCTGGTGGCAGATATCCTTACCTACCGAGCCATCTTTCCAGTCTAGAATTCATTTCAGGCTGTATACTATTATATACATGGACTGTGGAGTGGGGAACCGGAAGGGAGGCAGCAATGGGGATGTAAAGTGAATAAAGAAAAGTATAAAAGAGTTAGCATAGGGTTTGGAATGATAAACATAATTGATAAAATATGATTTTAATGTTATAGAACATTTGATAGATGTGCTAAAATCGTCATGCACAAAACATGTTCTTATACTTTAGAACTTGATTGTGTCAGATATATGAGAAACATAGATGATAGTATAATTATTGAGCTCAGGGTTAAAAAATATTAAGGCTGAAACTAGAACCAATAGTGTTCCTCTCTACAATTCTTTATATGTGTTTACATGTATGTAGATGTGCATGTACGTATGTATGTATGCACATATGCATGAAGAGGCCAGAGGTCAACTTCAGGGGTCATTTCTGAAGAACCGTATATCTTGTTTTTAAGACAGGACTTACCCTGGGACATGGGGCTCACTTGATAAACTAAGCTAGTTAAGAGCCCCCAGACCTCCCTCACTCTGCTTCCTAGTGCTGGCTTTACAAGTGTGTACCATTGCACCATGCTTTTCAACGCAGGTGCTGGGATTTGAACTCAGATCCTTATCTTAGTACCATAAGCGTTGTATCAACTGAGCTATTTCCTCAAGACCATTCGCCCCAATTTTGATACCGTCTCTTTTTGCCCAAAGGTAACTACTATGTAAGAACTTCCTTTTCTATTTATTCCTGTCCAGTTCAGAAGCTAATAATAACAGCTGTTGCCTTGATTGTCCTCAATGCAATTTACTGTTATCGTTAATTATAATAAACAAATGCACACATATAATATTTCTCTCTCCTATTCATGGAGAATGAAATTCTTCTTCAGGCCCAAATTTGCCTTTCTCTTATTTCCCTGTACCAAAAAACAATATGGTATATGAAAAATGCTTTGCCTCTGAAATGCCAGCATATGTCCCACATATGACTCAGTATGTCTGCATAACTTTGAGATATTTAGTTATCATCCCTACAATATATGCATACAGAGAGAGAGAGAGAGTAAGTGAGAGAGATATTTGAAACAAAACATTACATAAAAATAGTATCTCTTGTGGACTGAATCTTAAAGTAGGACTGGATCCTAACTGTAGTAGCAAAGCATAATGAGTCTTTCATTTATAACATGAGCTGCAGAAAAATAAGACACAATGTATATTTTGCATAAAAGCAAGTGTTTTGACACATATAGTTATCTTTAATTCTGTTGTTGGGAAAGTGGGGGAACAGGAGACAAAAAAAAATTGATTCTAGATAATACAAGTTTTTTATCTTGCTAGCCATACAGAAATTCTTATATGCATATATAGTATTGTATTTCCCATAAAAATGGCAACACCCTACTCTCTGAGTTAAGCATCTGTTGAACAACAAGACAGAAGAGGAGGTTTTTGGTTATTCACATATTTGAACATATATTATGTAAAAATCATTTTAGTCATAATCTAGCAACAGAGATTTGGAATTTATAGCTAGGACTAACAATGTGCTTCCAGAGTCTGAGAATTTTTAAAATGTAATTGTTATATTTCTAATTTCTTGCATCTAAAGTTGTTTTTCACACAAATGTGGCCTGCTTGAGTGCCTGGGAATTTTGCTTGTTAACTGTGCTGTTCTCTGGATGGTGACAGTGCAGAAACCTTAGGAAACGTGCTTGGTCATGATGGTTGTTGTTTTGTTTTGATTCAGAGCTGATTCTAAGCCAGTATTTCAGGTATTCTGTCTTAATATGCATTTATCTTCTTACTGGGAAAAGTGAAGGGCTTCAATATGACATAAAGAATTTTCACAAAAGAGCATTTACGATTTTTAAAAGCAGACTCTCTCAGATGCCCTGACCTCCCAGAAGGTTTTTTAAAAGCCTGAGCCTTATAGTATATTGTTAAAGTCACCAGACTACGTCACCAAACAGAGCTGCAATGACAGCTGGTACTACACACCCAGAGTTCATTCAGCACAGAGAACATCAAAGAATGTAACAAGTTTTACGTGTTCTCTAGTGATTTTGAATTGTAGAAAAAACTTCAGGCTAACACATCTGTATTAACTTTTCACATTATATCATGCATTCATGGCATTAAAAATTGTGGATGTTTCTGATGGCCAAAATAATACTCCTACATTAAATGTTTGAAGACTGCTAAAAACACACAAAAGAGACATTCAGAACAATTACAAGTCTACCTTTTAATAAGTATTGTCCAAAGATCAGATATGTGGGATGTTTCCAAATTTTTGCTGGTATGGTTAATGCCACTGTGAACATGGTAGAGTTTTTTTTTCACATTGTAAAATATTTTATATTTATTCTTTACTAATTTTAATATCTTTCATGTTTCTTATCCCCTCCTACTTCCTCCTACCAGCTCCTTTTCCCAAGAATCCCCTCTCCTACACAAACGCACACACACATATATTTTCAATATATTTAACATATACATGTTCAAATGAATGGATAAATGATATATAATATATAATGTATAGTGAATATATAATATGCAGTACATATGACGATTTATGATATATATTATATCCTTATATTTGAACCGCTAACATGTTATCAATAGAGCCATCTTTCTTCTCAGCCCCAAAGCTTGCTGTTAATATTTAGAAAATTAAAACTAAAAGACATCCTAATCCATTTAATTTTTAAATAGAACAAGCAGCAACAAGTGTAATCTCAAAACCTTTCAGCTTATTGTTCTTTCTTAGAACAAATCTATCCCTGTCAGGATTTAGATGTATCAAAACTCATTATACAACATGTCGCCAATTTGTTCTTAGCCTAAAGTGTCTTCTCTAAAACAGCCAGTATGGTCTTGTCCTCTCTCTCAGGACTTGCCCTTTCCTTTGTGTGTATTTTAGCTTAGTGGGAGGACTTTCCACAGCTTCTACTGCCCCTTGGGTTCCATCTTCTCTATTGGTACTCTGATCCCCATGACACCTAGTGACATCCAGCCATCAGGCTCAACCCATTTGTACCTGCTGCTCAAGATACTAATTGTATAATAGGGGAAGGTGACATCTGTAGAAAATGATTCTTCTCTTCCAAGGAAACTTAGCACAGGAGCAATATGAAAACAGGATCATGATCCTTCTACTTTGAAATCTCCATTGTGGAATTTCCAGTTCCCATTCTCACAGAGAACTTTTCTCATCATACAGAGAGGTCACATAAATCATTAAATGAATACCGACATTGGGTCCATGGAATGAGTTTCCTTAACTCAAATCCATATAAAAGGCACTTAATAAATATTAAATGCTGCCTATTTTCAATTATTCATAGGTATATTATTCACTTATAGCTGCAATATGAGTTAAAAGGTCATATTTACATAATGAATGATTCTACTTAGTTACTTAAACAGGTCCATGTTTTACATCCATCCAAAATGGATTAGAAACTTACACCAATCTTATTTATTAATTCCCACCAACTCTTGGTCCAAAGGCAAGATTTTGTTTCTAACTGCTTTTGCCTCAATCTTCAAGTTAATAGTAAACATTGCCGACATTTAATGGGAGGTGGAAAAGTAATGGAGAAGCTAATCTGGGAATTAGACTCTAAAAGGTCAGAATTTTTCCATGCCACTCTCAATTGAGTCTTTATGGTGGGATTTTGCCAATTTGTGAATTAAGTTGTTCAATGAGTCCAAAAAGCCTCCCAATGAAAACAAAACCCTTTTGATAGGAAGGAACTTCTCTCTCTCTCTCTCTCTCTCTCTCTCTCTCTCTCTCTCTCTCTCTCTCTCTCTCTCTCTGAGTGTGTGTGTCCTTTGACTTCTAAAATCACAATGCAGTATGATAAAGTAAACCTGTAAAAGATAGCTTTGGCTAAAAATATTATCATAGATGAGGGCACAAGTTCCCAAGGCTGGGTTAGTCATAGAGCTTATTTTCATCCTTGGATAAAACTAAATGTAGAAAGAGGTAAGTTTATTTATAAAAGCAAAACATACAAAAAAACTGAGTTTGTAGAAACCCACACTGTATAGTGAGTTACCGAGAATGATAGAGCATGCATAGATACAGCTAAATGACATGGATCGATTGTTATTTGAAAGCCCAGCAGACCCTGCAGGGAAGCTTGTACAGCCCCCATCTATCTGGACAGGTTTTGGAAAGTGTCAGCAAGTCTGCTGAGCATGAGCATTTGCTGTGGCAAAGACTGGGATTTGCTCAATGCATCCATGCTGGACAAAATCCTTTGTGCACATTGGCATGTCAACTAGTGTGGAAAAGTACAAGATCAGCATTCAATCTTGTCCCATTTTATGCCAAATGAATTGATAGCTTAGGAAAGGCAAGCACACAAGTATTTCTGCTTCCCCCTCCCCATTTTTAAGGAAGATCATTTGTATATGTTTCTTTTAAAATGGTTCCTAAGTAAAGAAGTGACTGGAGGAACCATTAGTTCTAATAAATCTAGATAGGTGCATCTCTGTGTGATGCAGTTTCATCTTCCATGTAAGAAGAAAGGCATGTCATGAGTTCCTGTGGCCTCCTTTAGGATGCTCCTGTTTAAAGACAACAGCAGGTAAGCTAGGAAGTCTTCACTGCAGAAAAGGTCATTCTTATCGGGTAGAAGCAAATTCAGCGAGGTGAGAATCTTATCCATCTTGTGCAGAAAGGTCTTCTGAGACAGCAACTCAATTTATCCTGGTTGTCACCCTCAGCACATGGCCTGTGTCCCTCACCTCACGGCCATGGGTGCTGAGACTGCTCTTTTCCTCCTTTTGCCTCATTCCAAGGTGAGAGGGATAAAAATTTATAAAAATAGGCAAGAAGGGTTATTTGTAATCAAAACCAAGAAAATAAGAGTTTCCTAGAAGGCCAGTGATTATATCCTTTTATGATATAATTACCCTTTGCTTCCTAAGAGGCTTGAAAGCTTGAGTTTATAACTGCACACACCAAAATTTAATGAGTTTCGAAAGCAATTAGTTAGTGAAAAATGAGTAGCAATATAATGGGGTTTTCAATAAATAAGGTATTACCTATAAGCAATGAAATAATAAATTAAGATTAGTAAATTGATCATTTTCTGATATCAATATTTCTGCATATTTCTCATATTTCTGCATATTTCACAGTCTACAAGTCTCATGACTGAAATAACTGAAGTGCACCTTCTGCTTTTTAATTCATAAGAATCTCACCTTATCATGCCATATATGAATTCAATTCTGAAAGCAGCAGAAAATATCCAGTGGCCAGATTAGAAAGCTATTTATTGCTAGGTCAAAACTGAAAATGGAGAATGAGAGGACTCTCTGGTGGATAGCAGCTACCAAGTTCTTTTTGGTCTTAAATAACTTGTTAAATGAATCTTGAAGTGGGACGTAGGTTAAAGGATAAAGGCCTTACATTACTCCATGAGTACAAAGCTTGATTTGAAAGTTTATAATGGAAGTAACTGTTTTAAGCTTAACAATCAATGTGTCACTCTCAACTAATAACTGATATTACTGAAAGAACATTATTCATATTAGAGAAGTTCACTTGGCTTGAGGCAGAAACAGATTTTAATTATGTGCCTGGCCCTTTTTTTTTTTTTTTTTTTAAGTTCATTGTCTATCAGCCATTGCGGCATTCCTGCTTGGTCCTTGTCTCTGCCTCCTCAGTAGGGCAGAGCTTGGCTACTCTACCTCTGCCCTCTAACTTGCTCACTTCAGATATTTTCTGGCTGAGACGAGATTGTGTTGAGAATGGACTATGTTACTGGCTCTGTACTATAATTCTGGTTAGGATGCATCAGTCTGGAGCAAGTCTTACTCGCATGTTGTCTGTCTCAAAGGCTGTCTGTTCTGCAGTCTGCTGAGTGTGTCTCTTGCCTGTTACAGCTGTCCTGTCTACCAAGACTGCTGAGATGGATTCCTGGTGTTTTGTATGGGCTCGTTATTAAATTTTGAGAGGTAGCTTTTATTGGAATTATATGCAAAATGCATATTAGGTGCTCTTTTTTCATATTAGGTGCTCTAACCTTTGAGTTAGTCTTTGGTAAACTAATAAGTTGATTTGACGATGAAGACTACATATCCATTTATGGATGGCAGAAAGCTTAGTGTTTTCTATATTACATCTGAAGAGGGAAATCTCTTGTCATTAACTTCACTTCTGTTTTGTGTGAGTTTTCTCTGGCCGAGTAAGGCTGTCCTATTCTACAATAAATGAAAGGATGCAGACATACAAGCCTCTAGCTCAGACACTTTATTTTCAGACAAGCAGGGCAGTGTCTGGGAGTCCAGAACAATCCTGCAAGCACATGCTACTCCTCCAGGTGTCCTTGTATTCCATACAGTGTCCCTCACTTTATTGTCTATCCCTACCTTACTTTCAACCCTGTCCATCTTATGAATAGAATACTCTAGTGTGCTGTTTCTTTTCTAACACAACTAGTTCACACTATAAAAGCAGTACCTTGCTTTTGCTAAAGTCTCTCCTCTCTAGCAGAGAGTGGGGGTTATATAAGGAAGTCCAAACTAGACAGAGAATCCTGCTCTAATGAACACAAAGAATTGTCAATTTTCCTTTGCAGCCCCCAAAATGTTACCAGTATGTGTGATTTATGGTAAGCTAATGTTTGCAACAAGAATATTTAATAGTGCAAACACAAGACCTTATCTAACTAGTATTCAAGGATTCTGGGTAGTGGAAACCTTGACATCTTGAACTTGAACATGTATCTACTTGACCTAGCTGAATTGGAGAGTGTTTCTAGGAGACAGAATGCCAATCATGTGGCCATGTTTAACTTCAGAGGAGTCTGGGAAGTATAATCTTACTATATGCCTAAGAAGAAAAGGATTTCCTGTGCAATCGTAAATGTAATTACTTTCAGAGTAACCAGGAAGCTCAACAAGAGGCCAGATCGCCTGACCATTCCATGTTGCTTCAACTATCTAAATGGCTTTAAGAATTGAAACCTCTCTGAGCTTTAAACCTTTACCAAAATGACATGGGACATAGAAAGTATAAGATAAAGTCTTAGTTCAAAATAAAATCATACAGAATGATACAGATTGTTCTAGTGTGACATCAGATTTCTACAAATCTCCAACATTAGTGACAGCCTTTTTCCAGATGTTACAGGAAATAATGTCCTCTTTCAGAGATTTGACAGGTGATTTGTTTTCAGGGACAGCACTTTATAAATTCTTAGATAGGCTTTAAATCTCAATCCAATCTTACTTTCATCATTAAAAAAATTCAGCAGCCTTTTAAGCATTAGAAAAAAATACTTCCTGCAGCGCTAGCATGAGAGACTGCTGGGTATCTGCCTCTGGCAGCACATTTATTTATATTAGGGATTCCTTCTTCTTTGTTATTCTGTATTGTAACAGAACACACACAGGAAGCTTTACACACTAACACATACAATTCCCCATGGTAACCACATCCAAAGACAGGAAGAAACATCAAGAGCTCCCTTGTCCACCCAATACCCCCACTTATTCTCTCCCAGATACTTCCTCTCCTCCTTCCAAGGGTTACCAAGATCTTCACTCATTTCTGTGCCAGGAGAGCTTGGCCTCCCGTGGTGTGCCATATGTTCTCCGTGTGGGTGGAATCCTGTGATGTTACTTTGCTAGGAGTGATTTCTTCCTTTAGTTCAGGATTGACTTGTGCCATCATTCATAGCCCATTGTGGTACTAGACTAAAGTTTATTTATTCATTCTGCTGTGGAAACCCATCTGAACAGGTTATAGGTTTATAGATATTATAAAAAGTCCTCTATGCTAGCATTCCTTTTGATTTGAAAGATATACACATTTCCCTTGAGTATGTACCTAAGAGAAGAATGTGGTTTGTACTACTTGAGTAAATTTAGCATTATCAGAAATGCAGGGTTTTCAAGGGTGTTAAACCAATACACTAGGGCAAAAATTCTTCACTTAAAGAAGGAAGAGGGGGTGTGGGGGAGACCAGAAAGACAAAATTTTGCATAAAAATGAAACTCAATTAGCATTTCTGGTTTTCAGATTCTAACCTCTTGCAGGAAAATCATTGCCCAAAGGCATTAGGAACTTGCTGGAAACAAGCATTAATTAATGTTCCTTGCTTGCTTTCTGCTTCCTAAGTACTCCACTGTATACAAAGGTTTAAAATAAAGATGGTAGTTTGTTGTCTCTGAGCTTATCAGCTTTTATAAACTCTACTGCAAATGCCTCCCAAACAGTTTGGGCTCGGCTGTTCCTTTTCTATTTCTATTTCTCTTCTGTCAGCTTTATGATAAAGATCTAGAAATGCATTAATTAAAATAATTTTCTCCTTTCTGGACCTTTATTACATTTTTCTGCTTTGTGCACATTTGTCTATCATCCCAACTTGATGGCCTTTGCAAGATGCTAAATTATTAATTAAATGGTTAATCTTTTATCTTGAAAATGTCTTTTCTGTCCTTTTCCAATTTTACATAAAATTGTAACTATGAAATGTGTTATACATGCAAATACTTAAATATCCAAATGCCACTTATTTTACTTTAATTATATGGTTAAAATTTAATCTAGAAGAAATTATATAGAAATAAAGAGACACCTGTGTGTATCTGGTTATCTAAACAAATGTGAGATTAATGTTGGTGGCTTAATTCTGAGCTTCTAGATTCATCTGTTTGGGCTTTATGTGTGTCTTTCAGTACTGGATGCAGTTCCCAAAAATAGGCCATAAGAGTGTACAAGACCTCCTTAAACTAGAGTTACAGGTGGTTGTTAGTTACATGTTGATGTAAGGACAGGGAACTGAACCCAGGTCTCTAGAAGAGCAGCCAGTGCTCTTACCCACTAACCTATCTCTCTAGCCCCTCTAGATCCATCACAATGTCAGATCTGAGGGTGAGGGTGTATTTTATGTCACTGTGTTAGAGATTCCATTAAGAAAAGTATTTGGTATGGGGCCACATACATTCTTCGGTTCCCCTCTTTAAATTATCGATAAAAAAAAAAAAAAAAAAGCTGTGGCTGGGTGGTGGTGGTGCACACCTTTATTTCCAGCACTTGAGAGGCAGAGGCAGGAGGATTTTTGAGTTAGAGGCCATCCTGGTCTACAGAGTGAGTTCCAAGACAACCAGGGATATACAGAGAAACCCTGTCTCGAAAAACCAAAAAAAAAAAAAAAAAAAAAAAAAACAAACTGTGACTTACTAGGTTACTTACTTTTAGTATGTCAAGTGAAGTCATTTCAAAAAGAAATACTGCTGTCTTGTTTTAAGAAATCATGGATTAAACATTTCTAAAGCAGTAAATGTCACAAAATATAGTTAATTAAATCAAGTCAATGGGAGCTGAAAGAGTACTACAGGAAACCTTCGTCTTTCCATTTGGACAGCTAAAGCCTTTGTGAAAAGGAAGTGATGGTGTTGTAGGTTTTATATATGGAAGGTCAGGTGCAGTCAAGAGTGAAGAGAATGGAGCAGAAAATCCCACTGGTAAAATCCACACAGTCTAGTCAAGCCTGTGTATCAGGCAAGGCTGATTCCTGGATTATTGCTATCCTTATGCTCTCTGTCTCTGTCTGTGTCTCTGTCTCTTTTTGTCTCTATCTCTTTCTCTCTTTATCTGTCTAATATCAAATTTATGAAAATGAAACTTACCAGCATCTTAGGTTCATGCATATTATAAGCATAAGATATGGAGATCTCCTTTAGAGATATGAAGTATTTATTTTTTTTACCCTTCTAATAGTAAAAGTAATTGATGTATGTACTTATCATATCTATGATTTCACAATGTAATATTGATAGCAACTACAGCCATTCATTTTAAATTTTGCATCGCTGCTGGGGACCAGCCCCAGCATGGTAGGGGAGAAGTCTTCTTCTCCTTGTCAATTTTTCTTGAGGCAGCCAAGGGGGAAGCATTGGTAGTGGGTAAGACTTGGTCTTATTAGATATTTAGGATTGCTGTATAATTAAATTTTACTTATCTATGCTAGAAAAGTTTACTTACTATGCTACTGTCGCTGACCTGCCCTCTGGTATCCTCTGGCCAGAAACTGCAGTTTCTGGCACTTAGCACCTCAGCCCCAAAACAGCAAAGGATTAAGTAAATAGATAGCCTTTGTACTCTCTCAGCAGGAACTGCTGGGCCTTGACTTATGCCTGCTAGCCTGAGGTCGCAGGAAGAAAAAATACTTAGAAGTTATTATAGAGTTTATTACTAAGTGTAAAAAGTTTCCTATGAGAGCTATCTAAGGGGAAAAGTGGAAAGGCTCTGAGTAGGGAAAAGGAAAAAATTCTAATAAGGGAAAAGTTCTAAAGGAAAGAATTCTAGGCAGGGGAAAAGGAAAGGAAGGGACGAATAGCAGCTAACTACAACTACAACTCCTTCTTGGTCTTTGTCTTTGTCTTTAGTACTTATATATCTTTCAGAGTACATAATCACGTTACAAAGTTCATCACAAGTTCACACCAAAAATCAAATCATAAATTGAAATAGAAGTTTACAATAGAGAATGTTTACATGCATATCCATTAGGAGTAATTATCTGGCTAAACATCCATCACCTGTCTAGCTCCACAGGTTCACTGAAGGTTTAAAACTATAACTAAGAAATTAGTGAAGTTTTGTATAGATAAACTCAGGCAATATTTTATCTTCTGTTCTAATTCCTATAATAAATCGTGAGTTCTCTATTAGTGACCTTTGGTTAATTGTTTTACAACCTCTTGGAATATGCTCTGAGTAGGAGAAAGTCTGGTTACTATCTAAGAACAATTAAGATGACACTTGGGAGACTGGCAGAGTTCTCATTGCAGTTTTGACTATCAGAAAGGGACCCAATAGCAGTCCCACTATAAAAGAGCTTAATAATCATTGATATAATTTTAGGAATTCTTACAGGATCATCATTAAGACTTAAGAAGTTATCTATTTGTCTATATAGCATCACTACAAGACAGTACATCTTCGTGGATCTGCAGAGATATGCTCCAAAGGGGTGTGCTATTGCTTAGAGATTGTTACATATGTTTAATAATAATAGGAAAAGTATATTAATAGCAGGAATCTTTCCTAAAATAAGTCCCTTATAGCCTTGCTAAATAAGACCTCACTTGTCACAGATTATATAATAATCCAAGGAAAGCCATTTCAGGATGATCACCTGCTAATTATTAGCTTGTCCCATTATGGCTCCTGACACATTGTTAATGTAAGTTCACAGGAACCAATTAAATGCTGGTCATTAGTCACATCGAAAGAGGATGCCCAGAGGATAAGGGTTCAAATACAACCTTATATGGTACCCTAGTGTGTACTAGCTAGCCACAGCATGTTTCTCTATAAATAGCAACTTACAACCATAAGCAATTGTTCATATAAGACATGCATGGCCAAACCATCAGGATGAGCCTAGAGTGAGACCAAGAACAAGCATGGAATTGACCCACCACATAGACATAAAGCATCCAGTTATGCCCCTACTGTTCAGTGGAAAACTTCTAATGATCATGCTTTTAAATTCTGGAGAAGGAGAAAAAGAGAAGGAAGTTCAGGATCTACCTCAGCAAGCTTTGCTTGGGGTTGCTCAGCCTCCACATATGACTTCTGCTTTTTCACATCACGTCCTTCTATGTTCTATTCATGTTCATATGAGCCTATGAGTAAGAACAGAACTGTGCTTGGGTTCTAATTTCATCACTTCCAAGCTGTGTGACTCAGCTGACAGATGAGGACATTGAAGTATAGACCTACTAAATGCCTTATCCTAAAGATAATGACTTGATTGACTGGAAGAAGTGAAAATAAGAGAATCCAAACACATCCTTAACATCAGGAGAATGCAGAGTCTACTTCCACAAAACCAATGGTACTCTTGCAAACTCCTGGCCCTTCTATTAATTATTATCCTTGTTCTCTGCTCCCAAATATTGAGAGCCTACCCTGAGTTACATGTATAGAATGCATTACACCTGAAAGTGCACAAGCACAAGTCTGAGCAAGGCTCATTTGCTTAAATACAGCTGCTGAGGAATCTCAGCCTCTAAAGAAACACTTAGCTTGTGGGCATGAGAGCCCAGACTTCAACCAACATGAGGACTTCAGACCCCAGTACCTGTCTGCTCAGATAAAGGTGATATACTTGGAATCTTATTCTTGTTCTTCTCCTTTTTATGAATATGCTTTTTGAAAAAAAATGTTTATCTATGTTCTAACTACTAATTTAAATCAGGTCCTCAAACCAGGGATCTTTGGGAAGTAATTGTGATTTCCTTATTACAACCCTGCTTGTCCTCACTTGAGGAGTGTAATCAAACATCAGCTGGAAACTTCCTTTTAATATAGTGAATCAGCCCACCCACACATTTTATTTTCCCTGAGGCATATTGCTGGGAAAGTCTATTTCCGAGTCTTACAAAATCAACATATGTTGAACCAACTGGCTGTTTTCATTTAAATTGACGGGAGCTGAAACTTGAAAATTATGTTTGTTTGGTTTTATTTTATTTTATTTTTTTTACCCTTAATGTTCTTGGTGTATTTGATTTTGAGGTAGAAACTTATGTTCTGTATATTTTTCTATTTGTTTGGTGTGTATGTGTGTGATCTGTGTGCACATGTATGTATGTATGCATGTGTGCTTGTACATGTTAGTGTGTGTTCCTGGGTGCACCTGTACATGGAGGCTAGAGGTCAATGACAGTTGTCTTCTTCAATTATTTAGCCACATTAGATTATAACAGGAGCTTTGTGTTTCTTTGTGTGTGTGTCTGTTTGTGTGTGTGTGTGTGTGTGTGTTTGTTTTTGAGACAATATCTCATTATGTAGCCATAGCTGATCTGGAACTTACTATGTAAACCAGGCTGGCCTTGAACTCATAGATCAAAATTAAGGTCTAGATATTTTCATGGAAGGAAAATTGTAAGTATAAAGACAGATATAATGATGCTAGTTATAATCTTAAGCAATTATCACCTTTATGACTTTTTTGTGTTTTTCTTTCTTTTCTTTTCTCTGAGGTGGTGGGTTCAATGAAAATAAGAGTACACTTTGTAAATTTTTGCATGCTAGTTCCTAGCGTGCCGCTCAGCACACAGCAGGCATTCACCCTAGTGAATTAAATGAAGCATGTTTCCTTTACATGTATGCATAGTATTTGTATGTTTGAAGTAGGAACCTTGAAATACTACTGTAATACTACACTGTTTCAGATGTGTATCACTTCTCATTACTCATTACTCTTAACTCAGTTTGCACAAACATTGGACTTTTAGCTTAGAGGACATTACATGGATGGTAGGTAGATGTTTCAGTCAGCTCAGCACTATTGCCATGCTCAAAGCTGGGCAGTACCCAGCAGTAATGTGTTTTTCTAAAGTCTTGACGCTACAAGTCTGGCATCAGGGTGGTGATGTGGTCAGCATAGAGAGAGGAGTCTCATGATTGACAGGTAGCAAGCCTTCCAGAATCTCCACTTCTGGGAGTACCCTTCCCATCTGTGAGCCCCCGTCCTCACCATCTCATCAAAACATAATTATCAGATACTATCACAACAAATGAATTAAGTGGGACACAACTTACTCCATAATAATGAGCATCTTATATGCTTATGACAATATAGCTCAAAGCTGTTATTCATATAAAAACTGGATAAAGTGTTTTGCATAATTAATGCTTCAGTGAGCAAATTCCTGGAGCTCCTGTTTAAAAAATCATGCCGTTGGAAAGATGTTACTTTCCAAAGATGCATTTAACATTTGGTAGCACTTAATAGACATAATATTTACAACAGGAAAGACACTCCCAGAGAGAACACATGTGTTGAGGAGCTGGTGCATGTGGGAAGAGCTCACAGTGTGGCTCTGAGCCAAGCCAAGTGCTGCTTGCTCTGCCACACCCTTTCCCATCACATCCTCACTGTGGTCCTTGGGGTTACCTTATAGGTCATTTCACAGGGAGATTGAAAGTCATGAAAATACAGTTACTTCTCCAGAGTCACACACTGGACCAAAGACTGACTCAAATCAAGGTCTTCCTTACTCCAAATAAAATAATGCTTAGGGACCTGGCCAATTCCTGATGCAAAAACCAAACAAACAAACAAACAAAAAAACCTACCTTCATGTTTATCAGAGCTATGTATTTTAATGAGGCCTCGGGATTCAACATTGTTTTTTAAGTCCCAGAGATTCCGATAAAAAGCATCCACGTAATCCTCAATGTTTTGAAATAAACCCGGATCAGATTAAGATTTCTGTTTTAGATTAGACTTCTGTTAACATTTACAGAGACCCAAGGATGTAAATTAATTTTACATGCAGTGCATTCTCCTGACCAAGATCATCATATTTGTAGACTGACTAGAAGACCTTGCTTCCTTCCTTTCCAGTGACAGAGCTCCATTTTTGGATAGTGAATGAATTCCTCCAGAAAATCCTGTTACTGTTTTGTTGATTTTTTTTTTTTTTTAACATTTCAAGATGATTTGTTAAAAAACAAATCCACAAATATTCACTAATCACCTTCAATGCCTAGATGTGCTGGGCTTAATATCTGAGTTAAGAGCAAACACAGTATGGACCTGGTGCTCCCTGCTCAACAGTAAAAACTAAAAGCCACAAGTGATTCTAGCCGGATTGTAGAATACAAGAACAAAGGACTGTGTGAAGTCTGGTGTGAGTACACAGGAACAGTCTAAGTGGCTCACACCACCCCAATTCACACCACTGCCCCAGGAAGGGAGGAAGAACCAAGGAGCAATGCATGTAATGAAAAAGAGGAGGAGGAGGAGAATTGGCAGCTCAGGGATGATGGCAACATGGCAAGATGCTACTGAAACATCCTATGACAGTGACAATTATCCCCGTTCTTATGGACAAGGAAATGAGACTTAAAGACACTATGCCACTTGCACAGTGTGACCAGATTAATTAAAAAAAAAAAAAAAAAAGCAGAACTAGAGTCAGACAGAAATATGTGTTGAGTTATACTTCACAAGAGGTATTTTATTATAGTGTGTAGTTATACACTGTTTACTTTTAATGAACTGTAGCAGAAACAGAAGCAGAGCCTCTCCATAAAAATCCATAGAATGGATCCATTTTTTTCCAGCAATGTTTGACCCAGACATTTCTCTCAACAATCAAACTTCTCTCCAATCTGAGAGGAGTTCCATGCCTGACATGTTGTACCACCCACAGCTGGTCCACTTACCAGAAGAAGGGAGAAAAGAGAACATTTGTGGGCATCTGAGAAAAAAACACTGGTATCATGACTTCCTAATTCAAAGTTTTGAAGTTATGCATATTTAAACATAACAACCTTTCCTTTCTAATCAATACCTCTCCCATTTCTGGTCTTGTTTAAATCACTTTTTGACATCATAAGGAGATTAAATCTTGATATAGTGTTGTGGAGTTTACATTCTTTATGGTTTTGATAGTCAACTCTTTTATAAGAAACCAATGTTTTCATTATCTGGGTCTAGAGCTTTCATGTTTGGGGTGTTAGATAACCCCAACTGTACTCTCTGACCTCATGTTGGCTACTGCATATGAACTTTGGAGCATTATTCAGATGACTCTGGGGGCTCAAGCAAAATCAGGCACCGAGGTTTTCTGTGATCCCCACGGAATGACTAAGGTCAAAAATAAAAGGAGTCTGAAAAAACATAGTCAAGTTAGCTTTATTAAGCTGATGGTTTTCTGCTGAATGAGGGATAGAAAAAGAAAAACAAAAAATGAACTCAAACAGGATTCTCTATGACCTAGATAGTAGATTCCCATTCCCTTTTCCAGATAAGATTATTTAATGTAACCCATTTCAGGGAGAAAAGTGAATCAGTATTCTGCTTTTGCTAAAAGCGCTTTTTTGAACACAGCTGTCACGTCAAATTCACATAATATTATTTTGAGCAGCTACTTAAGTATCTCTTGATGCATTCATACATGGAGTGTTCAGTATTCTCAACCATGATAGCCCACATCTCCTGGGTATAGGACCTTACCAGTAAATCAGATACAAAGCTCATTGTGCTAATAGGTTGAGGTCTTGTCTTCTAGGGGCAGTGCATACATACACATTGATTTATAAGGCCATTTATAGGTAAATGATCCTACAGTTAACAACTTCTGTTTGCCTCTTTATGGAATTTCCACTTGTCAAAAGTAGTAGGATTAGATACTTAAAGCTGATGACAGTTTGTCTGTATTTCTTGTGTATTGCCTCCACAATCTGTGTATTAAATGCTTTGTATGTGATATTTCATTGAGTCTTCCTTGAATTCTGTAAAAATTATTCTCCTCTTACATGTATAAGAAAACACATTTAGCTTCTTAAAATAATAAGCTAATTCACATCCTGGCTAAGAAAAATCCAGAGTCTTTGAGAGAAGCACAGCTATCATTACCATTTCCCAGTTTAAAATCTGGTGTCCATCTGCCCAGGGAATCTACCCAGGTAATCCTTCTCTTCCTGAGTGCTTTGGAAGCTGGACACAGCTCCTCTTCCCTAGTACTTTTTATCAACTAAACGTTGATCTTGGTATGAAAGATGGCTTTGACTGTAACTTAACCTCAGTGCCTTGTGCATTTGACACATTGCTGGGTAACAACCTGATCCTCTTTGCAATCTATTGCACAGATTGTCTATTCTTAAAAGAGTCTGAAGCATGACAATGTAAAAGTGAAGCAGCAATCGTGAAGATGGAAAAGAATTCACATACAATCCTTGAATTTCCATGAACATAAGCAATAAAAAATAGGTTAGCACATAAAGGCAATGTGTGTATGCTGTTCTCTTACAATGAGCTTTTGTAAGCCATAGTTCTGAATATGTAAGGGTGTTATGAATTAAGTCAGCTTGAAGTCAGATGGGTAGGAATGCCTTGGCCAATAAGGATCCTACATGTTCAGTATTTAAATATATCTCTCAGTTAGGATCTCTCTTGTTGAGCCTTTGAATCTGGTTTGTAACTTAAGAGATAGTCACCCTCAATAAGTTTTATTTCATACAGTGATCTGACACAGGGAAACACAGCAGGCAGTGTAACATAAATAAAATGATCATGGGAACATGTTGGAAGAGGTAGAAAACTACTACCAAAAAAAGGGGAACATCTGTAAAAAATGAATATTTTAAATGCCCTAGAATATTTTAAGTTCAGTTTAGAAACATTAGATTTTTAGTTGCATTGTACTTTGACTTTTTTAACCAAATTATTCTTTTAAATGCCAATTATTCATCTTCAAGGATAGAAGCAATTCTACTAAATCTTGTATTAGAGACTTGTGCACTTTTCACTCATTGATATGATCAAAAGCATCTTATTCATGTCAGAGGAAGAAACATCGAGGCCATTCTGCTGCTGTCCTAGAGTCACATGATCTTTCCCCATTAACATTTCAGACCAAGCAATGGCTTGAGTGGTATTGTGGCTGAATGAAGATATGAAGATTAATTATAGTTTACAAGAATATTAGAACCTATTTTATTTTCATGAATAGTATCTTCTATTGTTTTATTATCCAAATGAGAATGAGGATTTTGAGAGCAAAGACTGGGACACATTTGGTAATAGTCAAGATGCACACAACTCCTCTAGGTTCCATACAGATTTGGGCTTGTCATAGATTTCAAGGCCATGGTGTGGGTCCTTTTCATGCCTGCATTTGTGGGTGTGCCTTTCTTGCTATGTGATTTCCAATGAGAATGTAAAGTCACAGAGGGTAATTTAATCCAGTGCCATGGCAGAAAGTCAGCAGGGCATAGCAGACAGATGCTGAGCACAGCCTGGGACTGCTTGGAATAGATCAGATTGCTTTATAGTTGATTGGACTTGTATGAAAGAGTCTAGCCTGTTTTAAATATTAATGCTATGGAACTACATTGCCTTATTCCCTTTTCAAATATAGTTGTTGTTTAAGTAACAATTTTAGCTGGGCAGAGTATGGAGAGCAAATATGGCTTGATACCAAAGGGCCTGGGATCTATATCCAGTCTAGCTTGGAAAATCAATAAACCTCAGTTTATGAATCTTTTATAAAAGAGAGATGATAACAGTATTTGTATCATGTGGTTGTTAAGTACAATGAATGAGTTATACGTGTAAAGTAATTCTAGGAGTGACTGCCATATTAAGAGTAGTCATTATTTATTAGCTTTCAATGTGTTCCTGATGAGCATTCCTGGAGTAGGCCCAGAGAACGCATAGGGATGATATTTGCTGTCTAGCATGTGTGATATCTGTGTTGAACATTAGGAAGAATACAGACAGATGAGCCTTTTCAGTTTCTAAGAGTTGGCAATAGAAGTAAAAGAATCATCCAAAGGAAACAACCCCATGACCTCAAAAACAAAGACATCAGTGTGCACTGAAACCATCAGAGAGGATGCAAAGAATGTTAAACTTGAATTGAGCTTCAGAAAAGAGATGTGACTTGGAAATATCATTTAACAACTTAAACCTGAAAGTGTCATATGCCATGCAAACCTTTTCTGTGTGCCCGTTCTTAAAAGGATTTTTAAAACAAGGCTTCTGTTGTCTGTATACCTTTCTACCCTTATAAAGTAGGAGTATCTAAAATACGATGACAATGCTCAGAAATCTACATTTGCAAGGAGGTCAAGTGGCTTTTTAATCAATTAAGTAATGGGATTTGTATTTTGGAGTCCCAAATTGGTTTAGGCTTTGTGCAGTTCATCACAGTCCCTCCTAGCCATGAACTCTAAGAAACAGAAACACTTTTGTTCGTGCCTGGGCTTAGTGCTTGCTTGCTCTTCTTTGAAGAGGCAAGCCTCCCTTCATTGGTCGGTATTTATCTTTCTGTTGTTCTCTCATTGACTCTGGCCCTGAATACAGCGATGCTGTAGCATTCAATGCATTGGGTTATAACTGTTCATCCTTATATCCGCTACACCAACTTTCACTTTGCCTTGACTTATTGCCACACTGAAGTTTAGTTACTGGTCAGCAAACCAATTGACAATGAAAATTTAAAGACTTAATGGTCATCTTCTTTAAAAAGCAGACTTCTTGAACAGACTGGATTTTTTAGTTTGTACCTGTAGCACCTACCTCTAGAAGACAAGAAGAAAGGATACCTTGAAGCCAAAAGTCACCTGGGTAACATTGCAAGATTCTGTTTCAGAAACAAATAAACAATAATAGCAAATGGGATGTGAGTAACCTGGTGTGGTAGTACAAAGCAGAATTCTAGTACTTGGGAGATGGAGGGAAGCGGGTCAGGCATTTGAGACCAGACTGGGATGAATTGCCTCAGCATTCCAGTTCCCCAAAAAACCAAATAAACGGATTTCTAGATTCCATTGCTCAGGCGCTCTGAATTTAGACTTAATTTGTCCATCTGTATTAGTAGCATTTAAGTGTTTCACTACTTTCTAAATTGTAAAAATTAAAATTAACAAATGCGTCACATAATTAGACAAATAGATTCAGAAAAAAAGAGGGATAACATTTATAGAAAATAGAGAGATGGCTACTGATTTTCTATTCTGGACACTGTCTGGAAAAAGCTACAAAAAATTAAAAACACATAAGAACTGGCAGAGAGGAATTAGGAAGAGTCTTGAGGTATAGTCAAAGGACTGAGTGAGTTAAATGTTATTCTCTGTACAGAGTTGTTATGTGACAGACTTTTCTTAGGGAGCCATGAGCAAGTGTCTACTCACTCCAAGTAGGCAACCAAGGACACACCAAAGTAAGGACATCATCAAAGTCTAATTTGTTGAACTAATGAGTTTTACTGGGTTACTTAGAGAAGCAAAAATGACTCAAAGACAGCCACATCACTAATGGTCACCCTAGCACAGGTGATGGCTTACCAAAACTGACAACATGGACAGCACACTGCACAGCCTGCAGGCAGCTCACCAGGTTGGAATGTGTCCTTTCCAGGTAGTTCAGCTGGTCAGAACTTCTTCCAGGAAACTTTCCTAGTCTTGTTTCTTGTAGGTAGTTGACTGGTCATTCCTTCTTCCATGTAGCTGGGCTTGTCTAAGAGGCTTCTTTGCAGCTTGACTTCTCTAAGAATGACTCTCATCAGTGTTTACTGTTTATAATATTCAGAAAAGGACTGGTCTCATGAGTCTGCTCAGTTTCAGGGACTTCCTGAATCTATTTTTGAGTTGTTTACTTACTGTCTTCATAGACTTGTCTGAAGGGTGGAAACCTCAGAGGAAATTGCCACACAATAAAGGTGCAGATTTTGGACATTTGAAAGAGGAGAACAAATAAGAAGGGAGCCTTCAATAGTATTCATGGAAAACAGGAGGAGGTAGATTAGATAGTCTCTAAAATCTATTTTAGAACTGACATGATACAGTGCTATTATTCTAAAAAGTATATAGACACTGATTTGTACCAATTAAATCTTATTGTCTTCATGTGTTAACTTTCTGCTTAAGATATTATAAATGAATTCATAAATTAGTATGCATGATGTATAGAAGGCTGCATAGATGCAATTGTAGCTGTAGATAGGAAGTAGTGAAAGTCTGTTGTTTACCTACCCTGGCTAAGTCACAGTTACTATTAAATATCTAAACATACAGTTGGATAACTTGGTGAAAACTGAGCTAACCAGTATTCAATTTCCATAATAATGGTGTTGATGTTACTTAGCTTACTGTGCATGTGATCTTGTGACTATAATGAGGTCCCTATTTCCCATCTCTTTCCAAGGATATATTTAATTCATCACTTTGGTAGCTCGAAGTTAGACTGCGTAGTAGTCAATATACCATGGAAGCCAGTGCTAAACTATGAAAATGAGGACTCTTTTCCTCTCTGGAGAGCCAAGGATTAAACATAAGCTTTGTATAATTGTGTCAAATGTATAGAAAGGTCTTATTGTTATGAGGTCTTACAAGCCGACTCAAAAGTTACCCTCTTAATAATGTTCTCATCCCTGTTAAGCATCAAGTACCTTCCATGTCTTCTCCTGTGAGACCAGCTACAAAAGGTTTTTACAAGTTTCACTAGTTTAGGTTGTGAAAGTTAAGAACGGTTGGCTGCTGTATTGTCATTAAATGTATGTTCTTTTAAAAAACTATCCCGACATTCCCAAGAACTAACTCTTTCTTGTTCCCAAGGAGAGTCACTTTTTTCTTTGAATTATATACGCACATCATTTAATATATCAATATAAAATGTAGTATCCACAGATGAGAGAAAAACAAGTGATATTTGTCTTTTTGTCTTTCTTGAGTCTGTCTTATTTTTGATCTCCATTTTTATCTATTCTCCTGAAAGTAATATAATCTCCTTCTTTATGGCTGAATAAAACTCTGTTATTATACATGTATTGTATAAATTTTTCTACAGATAGACATATATAGGCTGATTCTATAACCTTTTGATTGTAGTTTACCACAAACATACTTATAAATATCTCTTTTATATGTTGAAGTCTTTCAGACATTGAGTCAAGAGTGGTATAGTGTCATATGCCCTTCTACTTAGATTTTATTTTATTCCCAAGGATTTCTCTGTATTTTTATTTTATATCCATGAGTGTTTCCCTGTGTGTATATATACCATGTACATGATTAGTACCCCTGAAAGCCAGAAGCAGATGTCAATCCTTTGAAACTAGAGTTTCATATAGTTGTGAGCTGCTATGTGGGTGTTAGGACCTGAACCCTGATCCTCTGAGAGATCAATGACTGCTCTTACCTACTGTGTGAGCCATTACTCTAGCCCTTATTTTTAGTTGCATTGAGAATTCCCTGAACCATCACCACAGTGGCTAGAAATATATATATCCATCCTAATGTATGTTGGCATCTATCACTCTACTTCCACATACCCACAAGCATTTTTGTCTGTCTGTCTGTCTGTCTGTCTATCTGTCTATATGTCTTAGTGATAGCAATTCTGACTGGGTTGGGATAGAATCTGAGTGGAATTTTAATTTCCATTTCCTTGATGGGTAAGGATGTTGAACATGTTTTTCCATGCCCACTTGTATTTTATCTTATAGGAACTATGTGTTCATTTATTTGTTTATTTATTGATTAGATTGAGTTCTTGATAGCTTTTAAGCTCTTTATATATTCTAGGCAGGCATTGCCTGATGTAATCTTGTTCTCCAGTCAATGAGTGGTCTCCTTTGCCACACAGAAGTGTGGCAAGTTTTTCTTCTTTTTAACTTTAATTGAACCAGTTATCAATATTGTGGGTTAATTTTCTCATCTATCAAAGCTCTTTGCTGAACATCCCTGGCTAAGTGTAGATCTTGAAGCATTTCCCCTATTTCCTTCTAACAGTTTCAGATATGGGTGAATATGCTTAATGTCCTTGTATACTTCTGTGAGAATACATTTGTGAAACTTGTAACTATGGCAAGTGAATATAATCAATCTAATTAAAAAACTTTTCCCAATGAAGTATGTCTCTTTTATTATCTTATATGGTTCTTTGTATTTCTAGAATTGGAAATGTATTTTTAAATCTTCTTTGAAAGCCATGGGCAAACAAAGTTTCTCCAAATAAACTCATTCCTTGTCACAATGGACATAAAAGGAAATGTTGAGCCAAACACAATCTCAAGATCTTCCTTTCAATGAGCCTTCCAATGAAGCACTCCTCAGAGCTTATAACTCTTCAGGAAAAGCCTAAGAGCCTCCCTGCTTTGTGGCTGAAAAACAAAATTGTGATCAGGTTACATTATGTTCTTGTAATTCTTCTTCAGGAATTTCACAACTTTTCAATTATACCACAGAGAGTTATAAACTCCATTCAAGAAGTTGTTTATGTAACAAAGGATCTTGAGAACTACTCTTCCCTGTGTCTAAAAAGATAAGGAAGGTGTTCCCCAGCCTGGGATAGGGTCTCAAAAATGATGCAATGTCTTTGGTTCAAATGGACATAATTAAAATATAGCATATTAATAGAGTTTATTTCAATCAAACTTTAAGTGGATATAGAGTAGGGATCAAATACTTTGAGATCAACATAGAAATCCTTACTAGGAAAGGAAGGGACATGGAATGTTCAGAAGCTTGAAAATGATCCTAATGCCAGTACAGAGGTGTTGACAAGTCATGAGAAAATTGAAGTCTGAACTCCACGGTCCGGTTTCCCAAGTTGAAACATGAGACTAGAGATTGTAGCAGTAGATTGGTAACTGCCAACCTCAAACTGATTGTGTTGAAATAGAGTATGGTATGGAAGTGGCTTGAGACTGGAGATCTTAGCAGTAGATTGGTAATTGCCAACCTCAAACTGTGTTGAAATAGAGTATGGTGTGGAAGTGGTCCCAGGGCTCGGTTTGCTTCTCTGGTTTTGATGCACTAAGGGTGAGACCTATCGACTTAGAGACAATCCTTGAGAATTGCATCTATTTTGTTGGATGGAAAATGAACCATGAAAGTGGCACTGAAGGAGGACGGGATGAGTCCATGCATGGGAAGTGTTTGGTATAAATGTGGTGCTGAGTTAGAATTAAGTGCCACATGCTTAACACACCACTCCTTGTTGCATTTCTTAAGTGATGGTGTGCACTATCTGGAATAGACATAAACTAGAACATTTCTGGTCACTACAGCTACTAGATACCTTCAGTATTATCTTGATGCCAACACATATCTGAAGTGCTGTTTTCAATTT
Organism: Mastomys natalensis; assembly: GCA_021653895.1. Taxonomy (NCBI): domain Eukaryota; kingdom Metazoa; phylum Chordata; class Mammalia; order Rodentia; family Muridae; genus Mastomys; species Mastomys natalensis. The sequence goes on along the minus strand of JAJTUV010000258.1, from coordinate 777,295 downwards.
ACTATAATCTTGGATGTTTGATGCCTGTTCTAATACTTTTTAGAGCTTCTTAGCACATATATAAATATTTTATTTAAACATTTTATCTTTTCCAAAGAGTTTGCACTTAATTTTACCACATCAGAAATACTGAGTGCTGTTCTAGAATTGTCTCTCTTTTTTATCTAGCACATCAATATCAATTCTTACTTTCTTTACAAACAAATGGTATTGATAAGAACTTGTGACAGAGCAACAGTGAGTCAAGATGCTAATTCTCATGGGTTCTGTAGCAATTCAGCTCTTCCCTGGCATGGCAGGTTCTTGGAGCCGGGAAAATGCTTTCTCTCTGAGAATACAAATAAATGTGTGTCATTTACTGGTAACCTAAGGCAATTCTTCCAGGTTATGCTAATTGAAATGTGCGGATGGTCTTGAATTAGATGAAAGCTTGAAGGCAAGAAAGCCGCAAAATAAGAAAATCCATTAGGATTGATTAATTTGACCACACTGACAGAGAAAAGATACAAGAATACATTTTCTTCTGGTGCCCACACACAGTGACACATTGTTTGCCACCAAGCTTAATGAGAACAAAGGTGAAGGGTTTTATCTCAGAGAGAAGAGTTTTCTTCACTCTCTCTTTCTATGTGAAGCCTTTTTGTTATGCTTATGCCAATAAGCTTACATCTTTAACAGTCTTTCATAAACCCTGTATATAAATTAGAGTATCAAACAGTCACCATATCACATACTTTCTAGTGTGTGTCCAGTGGGTCACAGTTTTGGGTGCCTTTGTGTTAAAAAGTATAACTTGAAAAAAAAATACCAAAGTAAAGTTTATTCTAAAAGAAAGGATTATGTGATTATTTGCATTATAAAATTATTAGTTATGAAAAATATACTATATGAAATCCAGTTATTTTTATTTTTTTTCTAAACATCAAAGTAACTTTTTATTATGAGTTTTGTATTTTGCATGGAGCACAATGTGTTGAAAATGAAAAACCAAATATTTTCCTATATGTTAATAATGCCATGAAGATAATACAATATTTGCATTTGGAAGTGATCAAATAAGTGATTCTTTATTGGATTCATTATAAGAATATATAAAAAAAACCTTGGATATAAATTCTAATAAGCAATATAGGATGCAGAATATTGTTTGATAGCATTTGGAAGATTAAAACACATTAGACTGATCGTATTAACAGATGTATAGTAGCAAACAGTACATTGCCAAATCTAAATAACTTGCCGATTACTTTAGATCAGTTTACTGATATAAAATAGATGACTAAATGGCACTGGTTTTGTGTTAATCTATTGTGCAAAGTACACATTGAGTGCTTTATGTAGCAAACAAGACAAACCATTTTAGGTCGATACTACTATTAATATCTACAAATTGCATGTGAAGGGTGAAGTCATAAAAAGATTAAACTTTTTTCCCCAAGAGCATGTGATATATATATATACCATACATATAGGTTTTCAATGGTAGTTCATTAAAGCATGAGTTAAGCAATGGTGAAAAAATCCAGTTGTGGTACACTAGGTTAATTCAGTAAACTTACAGACAGGGCCAAGGCCAAAGCTTATGGTATCCTTCCATTTAATGGATATTGAATGCTGAGGCAAGCTAGAATGCCTGCCAAATGCCTAATAAATCTCCTTGTCTGTGTGCTTTCAGCAGCTCGTCTGTCTCCTACGTAGCCTCTTTCAAACGAGCTGTATTAATTAAAAAAGAAGCAATGAATACACAGCTCGATATTCGTGACTCCATTAAGCTGATGTGATTTTAATAACTGCTTAGGTGCTGTTGACTGATCTTTGACTGATCTTAGCTCATTTCTTTGTGCTCTATTTATCCTGCAGACCCTTGGTCATCTTCTAATAAACTAGCTAGGTCATGGGGCTGGTAAAAACCAATGTTTATGAGGTTTGTCTGTTAGATATTTTTGAAGACACAGTTAAAATATCAACAAGAAAATATTTCAGGCCACAATAGATGATTTTAGAAAATACATGTAATTTAAAAGATTAGCCACCCATGCAGACCACTAGAATTAAAATTTTATCATATATTTAAAATCATTTTTAAATCCTTATTCTATATTGCTATGTCATGTCTCAAATACAGTGGTCTACTCTCATGCAAGCAGGATACATACTCTATGAATATGTGACATTCGTAGCCCACTTTGCATAAATCACAAATCAAACATGTTTTATTTGGAGCGGGCATTTTTTTCTTCATTTAATAGTTTCCATTTCCCTCAATTGTAGGACTAGATGCTACCTTGTTTTTGTCTTGTGAGTAATAATTTTGATGATTTTAAACCTTTGGCCATCATAAATCTGGGATGCGAATAAAGGCAGGAAAATTTCTATTTGACTCTCAGTGATATCCTAAGCAAACAGACTTGTGCACTCAATGAATATTTGTGAAATAAGTAAACAAATAATTCATTAGTGCCACAGATGACCTTGCCAAGTCTGCTCTTGCACATTTGGAGAGTTTCATTGAGGTACATGACTAGATGCAGAAATGTTGAGTATGGATGCAAATAGAATTGTCGCTTTTCCTGATAGCTAGTCTCCAACTCTCCGCAATGGCTATTGCAATTGATTTTCTAACAGTGTATAAGAATTGCCTGCTCATTACATACTTGAAACACTTACATTTATTAGGTTTAACATTTTGCCTCTGTGTTAGATGAGATATTCACCACACCAGTGTATATTATCTACTTAGTCACTAATCTATCTTCCCTAATCATTAGCAACGTTTCCCGTCTCCTCAAATACTCTCTTTACTGCTCTTGACTACTGTGACTTCTTGCATCCAGTTCCAACAGTCCCAATTCACTTCATCTTAATTCTATTAAAATCCTACAGCAGATGCTTATATTACAGAAATACTCATCATGGCACCACAACGTCCATGACAACTGAAAGTCTAGATGGTATGTAATATTAGCCATCAAGTGTCCCAATGTTAGGATAAAATATTAATACAGAACTATTCACTCAAGAGCTCTTAAAATTTTCATACTTGACACTTTGTCTGCAGTAATTGTAATTAAATGGAGATTATGAGTTCCGTGTCTCTGAAAATTGGTCATTTTATTCATTTGTCACATCTAGGCATACATCACAAGACTCTTAATCAGAAGCTCTGTCTTCTAGTTTTGGTAATTGTGAAGTTAATCTTATATGCCTTGCTACTAGAGTTCAAGATGATGATATATCACAGTGCTGTTATATATTTTAAAACAGCATTTAATTCATTTGATGGGATATCAGTTTTCTGGAGAGTAAATTCGGTATGATGATAGTCATAAAATAAATCTCTGGCAACATGGGAGACACAAAGAACAAATTTTCATAACAACTTACAAGTTAATTTATTTCTGTCTTTATATTAATTTATTATACAGTATGCCTAGAGAGCTAGGGACAGACAGTAGGCAGAATAGATACTTAGGAGAATAAAGAGAGAGGAAAAATTATAGGACTAGAAATGAAATGGATATGGTAGGAAGAGATGAATCTAGTCAGATAAATAGATTTTTCCTTACCTACAGGTAGCATTCAAATGATCTAGCTTGGTGTTATTTGAACCATCTGATACCACCTTATATCTGGATTAGTTACTTCTCTTGTTGCCATGGTAAAATACATGTCAAAAGCAACTAAAGGAGACAGAGTTAATCTTGGCTCACAGTTTTGAGGGTCTGGTCCACCGTGGAATTCATAGCAATAAGCCTGTGAGGCAGCTGGTCACTGGGTCTTCTGGTGAGAAGCAGAGAGATGAATCCTGCTGGTCCACTTTCCTTCCCCCTTTTTTGGTACTGAACATTAGCCTCTGAGATACTACTAGCCACATTGAGAGTATGTCTTCCTGCCTTAATTAAACCAATCTGAAAAATCCCCTATGTGTACCCCAGAGGTACATTCGCCTGGTTGTTCTGAATCCAGTGAGGTTGACAGTGAAGATAAAAATCTCAGTTCTCTAACAGAATTAGAAAACATTATGTTTTTTAACATACTGAATTCTGTCAAAACAGGGCCAAGAACCAGCAGCCAAATTTGAAGTCACTGGGGAAAATGGCCTGAAGGAAATGCACTTGGGTTTTGAGAATGTAATTGCAAAAGAAATTGCATTCAAATATGAGTTAATGAAACAGTGCATGGTTAAGTAAAACCCAACAATAATCATGAGTGTATTTTGAGTGTTTGCTTTTCCTTACCAAAGAGAATTTTGTAAGAATTGCTAATGGAGAAAATGTGAACATTATGTAAGCTTTATCAGTATTTTTCTCAACTGTTTTTCCTGGTTGAGCTACCAAGAAGAACTAATGTACTCCCGATATATCAAAGAGGAGAGATTACAGTTTATTGATAATATGTTCCCAGTTAGCCTTCCTGGGATAGTAAAATCCTAATAGTGGCTTAAGAAACTTATAGAGAGAAGTAGACCTTAGGAGATGACTAAAACTGTCTATCTGTGATTCCCAACCAGCTTCTAGTGCTAGAGCCTCCTCCACAGCAATTTAACAGGATGGGAGAAAAGCAAACAATTCAAAAGGAGTGGGAAGAGCAGAAAAACGTATAGTGAAAGACCAGAACAGACACACACAGCGTGTCTATACAGCTCTAACCACAGTGACTCAGCGCCGATTCAAGAGCCAAACCAGTGGTGAAGAGGACTAAAGAAGAAAGTGCACTGATACTGAGGGCCTAATATATGAACCTGCAGACAGGAATGATCCCTGTCTGTGCAATCAACGAAATTTCCGGGGAGGATGACGTGTCAGAATGTGGAAAATTTCCAATGTGCTTATGAGAATTCCCTAAAGACATACAAAAATGCTAAGACGTTAATAGAAAGTAGTTTCATGCTGCAGAAACATTAAAGTGAGTTTGTGTCTCTTCATCTGCAACTCCAAGTCAACAAGACACTCGGTGGGGGGGGGGGGCTCTCTGATATGTGTGGAATTAGTCATATGTTCTGGTTTGGAATCTCTCTGTGTCTTCTTTTCTTGATTCCCATTAACTATGTATACAATCATGATACCTTACTAGTTAATTTTGACCCACACTTATAAATGATATATATTCCCACAGCATGTCAGGGGTCCTTGTTTCTTATGAATTGGAGTTCTCTTTTGTGGGTTCTTGTCTTGTTGATAAAAGAATCTTTAAAAAAACGGACTTGGGAAGGGAAGCTCAAGGACCATTTTAAGAGACTTTGAGAGAAAAAACAGCAGGATAAACCATGTATTAAATCCAGATAGCTGCTTGGGAGAAAGGAGAGAGAAGAAAACTTTTGAAAAGCCATGCCTTTTGAATTCACATCAGTTGTGGCAATCTATAGGTAGCTGTAGAAAAGATAGTGATTATTTAGAGAAAACAGTGAGAAAGCCCAGAGGAAAAGAATTCTTAGGGTTTGGACCTGTATCCAAAGAAGAGGTGGACAAGGAAAAGCTCCAGTTTTGGGTTAAAACTCAGAAAAGCAAGTAAGCTAGGCAAAGAAGACCTGTGAACAACCATCCCAGGGAGAGGACCTCGGGATTGTAAGTACACTATCTTTATGAGGGATAATTCATCCTCTCAGCTCCTTTGCAAATCTGCAGGTGAATCAGCTTTCCTGAAAAAGGCCTCCTGGCCTGGTGACTGACAAACACAGTTACAAAAGACAACAGTGTATAGTAAGGTTCTGCTCTTTGGATATAAATCTGAATATCATATTTCCAGCCAGGGTCAGAAATAGAACTCAATCTATTCTTTTGACTAAGAGCAAGGAGCCTCAACAAAGCCTTGATAAGTCTACTTTTTCATATACTTAGTGGGAAGTAGGTTTCCACATAGAAAGAGGATATCCATGATGGCCCCTAAGCTTACTAATGTCTGTCTAGCTGCCTAATAATGTCACTGCTCTGTGCACAGTAGATATTGGTTAGCCCATTGCCTTAGAACACATTGAAAGTATAATACATGGCTTTAAATATCAAGATAGAATAAAAGTACTGATTTTTTACATGCACTTAAAATCATCAGAACTACACATAAATGAGAGGGGTTTGTTCCCATGGTTACTCAGAGTATGGCATTAACAGAACTTAGGACAACAATTCTGATAGCTGTGAAATATATCAGACTTGATCTGGCTGCTCCATTTATCCTGTTGACACTAAGTTAAATATTATCTTTTGGCATTTAAATTAGGCATGTGTCTCCCATGATGAACGTATGAGTGTGATTACCTTCTAAGTGAGCTTTTGAGGAATGAGGGTGCAGCAGACACTCTTACTGAATTAATACAGAGAATACTAGAGTTCTATCATCTGTATGTTTGCATGTGTCCTCAGTTCACTCTGAATAAAGGTGTAATTCTCTGCATGATCAGTGTTTAGGAACATTGGTTGGTTCTTATGTTGCAATTTTACTTAGTATTATTATTACTGTCGTTAACACTTTGTAGTTTAGTGGGACAATCCAGGGCCTTGCATAACCCAGGCAAATGCTCTAAATGTGGAACACTCCTTGAGCTCCTATCATCCTATAAATGAAGAATTTCTTTCTCTACTGCACTCCATTCTAAATAGGATCCCTTCTTGCACTTCCATTCCCCAAATGGAATTCTTCCCAGTTCCCTGGGTCCTGGGCCAGCACAGCTCTGCTTTCATTGTGTAATTATTTGCATAGTAGAAATACACACACACACACACACACACACACACAGAGAGAGACACACACAGACACACTCGGTCACATCCAGAAGCAGAAGCACTTAGGAAAGACAGTCTATCTTCTTTCCCTAGCAATCTGAACAGTTCTCAAACAACCTCCTTACCCTGTCATCCAGTCACCACCCTCCCTACCCCACCTTCCCCACCCCCACCAGCTCCATACAGGAGCTACTTCTCTTCAGTGACCTCTAGAGAGCTTTCTCAATTAACTAAGTCTTGGATTGGTGCTCTCCTTAGGCAGTGTTATTATGTATTTATTCCTGAGAAGGCAAGATTAGGGTCCAAACTTTCTCTTTCCTGTGCATCTCTACTGGTTCTCTGTTTCCAGCTTCTTTTGGAGTTTCTACTTCTCTGTCATCTCCATCCTCCAGCAGAAGATGAGAGTAAATAGCAATGTTTACACAGTGATGGAGAGCCTGGGTACTTGATCCCTGAGACTGGATCTGGCTGGGTGGTTCTGTTCAGCTGTTCCCAGGTGTTTTGACACAAGCAGCCAGAAAGCAAGTATGTCCAAAGAGCAGCTTCCCCTGCCCTGGCTGCTCCTTGCTGCTCCCTGGTGTGTTTCTTCTTTAAGAAGTTCTTACTGGGCTAGCAAGCTCTTGGTGCTTACCAGGCCTTCCCTCTAATCAACCAAGTATTCTTCCCTGGAAGATCAGACTATTTTAAACAAACTTTATCTTAATATAAAAGCACCCAGAAGGGGTGTCAACTAGGCTTTTAGTGTGGACGCTCCTGAAAAAAAAAATGTGTCACAGTAAAGGAGGAGACATTCTGACAAAGTTTAGTTCGTCGTTTTTATTATAGGGGGATTGTTGGGATTTTGTGCTTAGCTAAAAGGGAAATATCTTTCTTCATTTCTTAAAACAAATTTCTCTTCTTGGACCTGCTAGGAGAAATGGGAGCCTGAAAAGGCTCCAATCCTGTCTGTGCTTTGCCTGGGACATTAAAGGCAAGTGATGCTTGCATCTTTTGGAACACCACTTCACGTACTAAATGATACAGAGAGTATGAAAAGCAAATGTTCTTGCTGAAAATGTTTGTATTTTACTGTCAAATCCATCGCTCCTCGTCACTAGTCTTGCTGGAAAGATGTTTAGGAGCCAAGAGGACGCAGCCTTGCTTATGTAAAAGAAAATACACTTGATGAAACATGACGTCCTTTAAGCCAATGATGTTGATTTTACTCAGGGTCGCTTTTATGTCCTAGATAGAAGTGGAACATTCATCAGTTAGGGCTTAGGTAATACTTCTCTGGTCAAGAGTAGTCATTTATTTTTCAATTAGTCATTGTAAGTGGACATAGCCAAGCTGACCCTTCATAGCCTTAAGATTCTGGCTGGTGAATAGGATAAGCGACCTAAGCATAAGAGGATAAACTACATAGTTCTCTTATCTCACAAGCTAGGCTTTAATATGGCAATGAAAGCACGATTTGAACTAGATTCTGGTAACTAGAAAACTGTTGTTATCAAGTATCCACTAACTATCATTGATTCTTACAAGTTCCGTATCTGTGAGCAGTTGCTCCCTTAGAGATTATCTCAAGGTCTTACATGGAAAATCCATGACAGTCTGCTTTGGCAATTTTCCTGAGACAAAAATAGCTACAGAGTTTGACTGATATGAGAAGATCTTATTGGAGCTCCAGGTTTGGAACACTATTTAGATTTTTCTGTTCCTGTTCACAGGCTACAAAGGTCCTGGTTTTAAATTAATAAACGTTCCTTGAATACCACTCAATTTACCCATGAAAATTATTTCTAACAATGATTATGCCAATTAACATATTAAGTAGAATAAAGATAGCAGTGGTTAATACCCCACATGTAAATAGCTGTATTAAGTCTGGGCGCTACATTAAGGTACTTCTCATATAACAAATTGCTCCTAAGATGGATAATGAATCTCACTTTCTGTGTCTTCCATGAAGTTCATGAACTCACATATGTGCACGCTCATGGCACCATGTGTAATGTTGTAAGTTATTTTTCAGCTGTATAACAAAATTATAGACATTTTAATAGTACAAAGAAAAAGTCATTCTAGTAATTGCCCTTTTAGGATAATGACTGTATCAGTTTGTATGCAATTTTCCAAAGGTAGCCAATGAATATAACAACATATGTGCTGATAACTTTTCTGTATGTAAATCAGTGCTCTGGGTGCTTCTGTTTTAGAAAAATCTCTTAGATATCTTTGTATTGCAGCATATATAAGGTGGTTATGTTCTTCAGTAGTATTCTATTTTATGCATACATTATGCTATCTATAACAATTCATATTGATTAAATGTTCAACTTTATCATGCTAGAGTTTTATGCTAGATGTGCATGATCATGTCCTAACCTAATTTTTCATACATCACATCTAATCGAAACTTTGACACATTCACATTCATGAGACTACAAGGTCCTTTTGCTAGCTTGCAAAGGGTCAAATTAACAAATACTGTAGGTCTGGAGTTTTAAAGACTCAGCCCCAGGTGTTCAAGTCTACCATCACAGTCTAAAAGCAGCCATTAAACAATATATAAATTGATGATGTAAGTTTCACTAAAATCTTCAAAATTGGCCACAGGTTTGACTGAAGGGCAGGAGCTTGCAATCAGAACACCACCTGAGAACAATTGTTTTGTTGATGAGTTTTGTAGACATGATGCCCTATCATGGCAATGGTTGTGTCTTCTGTTCTCCTCTACGTTTGTACAAATCGATATATGCCTGTTTGAATAAGGCAATTAATTCACAGAGAGATGCAAAGTCAAGCAATTATTTTACCATTTGCTATCTCTAAATATGAGCCTGGTTGTTTTGTATCTGAAGATACTTAAATCAATTTCTGGTTAGTTATGTCTCATTCTCATATGCAGCTAGTTGTAAAGATTTTAAAGTTATGATATTGCTATTAGTAATTTTTATCAAGCCTTATAAAAGAAATTCTGTAACAAAGCCAAGGTTATGCTTGCATTTCAAATCTTGCTACTGGTCTGCTGGAAAATGATAGAATGTCATGAAAATATTACAGGTTTCACATGAAATTTCTGTTTATGATGTGTCCAACTTGTCTTTTGCTCACGATAAAAATCAAGTGAGAATAACTGCTAAAATTACTCTCTTTTAGAATTGGAGGGCATTTTTGTATTTAAAGACATTATTTTATAAATACATACCTGGGGATATGTTGTGTTAAAGAAATAAGAGCTGAATAAAGAAGCAATACTTTCTGGTAGTCAGTAATTTTTCTTCCTACCCCTTTTCCAGCTATGACATATTGAAACTATGTCTATAAATATGTTCTACCCTTCAGGAAAATGATACATTGTAGACTTGGTTTCTTCTAACAACATAAGAAAGGGTAAACCCCTTAAAACATGGTAAATAACAGTAAAAGGAAAACCTAGGCAGGGTAGATGCATGCTCTCATTCCTGAAAGAGATTTCTAGTTCTTATCCCTAATTTCCTCATATAATAACTTTAGCAAAGAATGCCAAGCTTCAGTTAGTTTAGTTGAATTCTTTCTCATACTCTTCCTTAATTTTCCATATTCCCAGTATTGCTCAAGTATTGCAACTTTGGAAGCATTCAAAGTACAGGTCTAACTTGTGGTTAAAGCCATCAAACACCATACTGATCTCTAGAATTATATTGTGATTCTGTTGGTATCGCTACATTATGTTGCTACATTACTTGCCCTAAGACGACAATTCAAAGACAGGTTAACTCTAGATCACAGCCTTTTAACATTATGCAGTAGTGCACCATTTCAAATGGTTGATCCAAGAGTGGGCTTCATATTAAGAAGCAATCCCTGGACTTCTATGCCCAACATCTCATAAAACTGCCCAGGAAAATAAGCATCATAGTGTATGGACAACCCTCCCCCACCCACGTGTAACTATAATACTAGTGACTCACCCTGGCTTAAAGGCATATTATCAGGAACTGTCTTCTTAATTTACTAAATAAGATGCTAAAAGCATCTAATTTTATTAGCAGTGTTATAAAACAGAAGGCAAACTGTGCAAGCATATACATAGCCCAGGAGACAAAATACCTTGTTTTCTCTTTTTAGAGAATTCAGTTCACAGAAACCAGCTCTCAATGGTGGATAGAAATTGAGAAGTGTGGGTAATATATCCAGGCTTTATACCTGAGATGTAGCTCCTTACCGTCAGTTTTATCTTAAAAACTGGCTCTCAGATGGGTCTATGTCTTTCTCAGGACTAAGGAGCAGGGCAAAAAAAGCCCTTGACCCTTCTTTGTATATAATTGACATGACGGATGGTGGGCTCCTGCAGGGCTCCAGACAGCAGTTGATTATTAAGGGAGGGAAGGACCTGTGGGAGCAATTGTTTCTGGCCTCTTTTCTTATCAAACCCAGAACGATCTTTCATTGACTGTATTCATGCCACAAGAGCACAGTCAATAAGAAATTCCACCAAGAGAAAAACCTCACACAGAAACAGCTGTGCTCAATATGCAACCAGTTTACACTGGCAAATGGCTGGAAGTGGAAAATTTTTTCCTTCCCTTTTTCTGTTTATTCTTGATAGTTGTGGTGTGAAGGCTGTCATTTGTAAATAAGGGAAGCCGGGGTTTAAACAGATTTCACTAATATCTGCAAGCACGTGACTCAAGTCATCAGTCCCACAAGACCTTAGAAAACCAAATTAATTCTCATCAAAACATACACGTGTATATCAAACAAAATATGTTCAAGTGACCTAGTTTTATTTTTCCCCACCTCCCATGTAAGTTGAATTAGGACTTTTTTATGCCTACATTGTGGTTGACTTGAAGTCCAGGGTGGGGAGGTACTACATCCATTCAGGAACATACAGAATTGAATGTACTAATGTTTTTACATGTTGAAACTGGAGATTGGGGTAGTGAATCACGTTCTTAAAAAACAGAAAATACCTCTCCCCCCCAGTTAGCTTTATTGGATTCAACACTTGTATCATAGAAACCCAATGACTAAGATAATCTCCTGAAAATAGCTGTATTCTTAACTATTTATATTCATCTTATTCCATTGCTGGAACTGTTCAGTTTCTTAGTCAATGCCAGCGAACTTAAACTGAACCTCAAAATTTACATGATAAAATCAACTATGTGCCATGGTGCAGAAGTCTGTCCTTGGCATAAATATAAAAAAAATCAAGGAGTAGAGAAATTATTACAGACAGGCATTATGAAAGCTTGGAATTTCCCCAAGAGTCCAAATAAATATCAGCAGGAGTCTATCCCTTGGGGAGAGGAGTCTTCTGCTTTCAGCTTAATGAAGTAGGGCTTCCGTGCTTCCTTGTCTGTTCCTATAAATATGTCACCAGCATGATGCTGTGTGATTGACTAAATAAAGGTAAAATCCCAGACCTGGTCTTATGGTGTTGACAGTGACTGCAGATTCACTCTAATGGAAATTGTAAACTGTGAAGGTTACTTCCTTCACATTCCTTGAAATATTTTTTCCTTGTTAAGATTTCTTTCAGCTAGGAGGTCCTGTATTAAATTTCTATTATGTAGTGCAGCCTTTTTCTGTTTTCTGTCTCTTTTCTCTCCCTCTTTGTATCTCCTGTCTGTTATAGTAATCTGCTAATGCTAGATGCTCAATCAATGTTTAACACCTTTCTCTTGAATGCATGCATCTTGTTCGACGGCGTTATTCTCGCACACACTGAAGAGGACAGACTGAGCCCGGCTGAACACCGCTGGCCAATCTCCCTAGTAATCTGTACTCTTTGGATACAGTTGTTCAACCAGTTACTAATCTAACTAATTGTAACCTGTTGAACAACTGAACCCAAAGGGTGCAAAGTTGGAAACATTTCATTGAGAAGTCAGCTGAGGACAAAGGAAGCTCCACCAATCCCCTTCAGTGTGGAGAGGGGAAGACTGCTTCTCAAGCACAAGCCTTGTCACGTGGTACCTCCGAACGACCATCCGGTGGTGATGCTGTGTAAGTCTGCATGTATCATCTGTCCTTCTGGAGAGGGTTATATGTAGTGCAAGCTATTTCCCCTAGAGAGAATGCTACTAGCCATGTGTTTTAAAAAAAAAAAAAAACTGTCTGAACATCACCAAAGTTATGAGATGAAAAGATTTGGAAAAATAAGACATATTCCTTTGACTGGTACTTGTGTCTCAAAGCTGATATGGGCAATTCCAAAGGTTTCGTGAAATGTGATGTGAATTGGTTCTTTGTAGTTTTAGGAGATAATGTAACCAAGTTTATTTATGGCAAGGAGCAGTAGTAGACTTTCATGTGAATTTTTTTTTCTATTTAACCAAATTACGTTTCTTTAAGATGTGGTTCAATTAGCAGAATGCCTTCCTAGCATGCCTGCAGCCCTGAGCTTAATCCCAAGTACCACAAAAACTAAGCATATAGACACATGCCAGTAATCCTGGAACTCAAGAGCTTGAAGCAGGAAGGGCAGAGGTTTAGGGCCATCCTCAGGTGCAGGGTTGAAATCAGTTTGGGATACCCAAGAACCCTATCGAGAAATCAAAACAAAACACCCAAACACAGAACCTTTCTTGGTCTTAGGATCACTTGATATTTGTAGAACTTTATGCTAAAACTAGTGTGTGTCGTTTCAGTATTTTCCAAGTAAGTTTCCAGGGGACGTTTCTCCTAGTAGCCTAGTGATGAGAGTAGATTAGAGTTCTGAATGATTCTAAACTGCATACAAGATGGTGTCCCCTTTTCATATTGGCCACTAAGAAGCCCACTTTTCACTTGGGTGCCTGTATGGTACATTTTAAGTGAAAATGGCTTTTGTTTTCCTCAGCACTGCCATGCTCCTGCAGAGATTATATAGTTTGTTCTAAAGATGAAGTTGGCTGTGGTTATATGACTGACTCTTTATCCTTTACCTTCCCACGTCCTCCACTTCAGCAACAGAAGCAGAGGTACTGAGGCAAGGAACACCCTAAGACCCGAGGGCTAATGATGATGTATGATCCCAGAGAAAACACAGAAGACCTGGTTAGGGGCCATTCAGTGCCATGATAAAGATTAGGGGTGTGTCATTAAATCAGGAAGAATTCCAAGCAGTTATGTGACAAATTTGGGTGCTAGATACTGAATGGATAATGAGCACACAAAAGGCAAGGTGATTCCCTTTATCTGAACACACAAACAGGGGTAGGGAAAGGTCTACTCCCGTGGTTCAGACAGAACGCGTGGCTTGAGCTAGGCTGTGGTGTTTCGACTAAGGGAAGGATGCTGTGCATGCCAAATGGGAATGTCCTGTGAGTATAGCTGGGGGAAGTGGGTGGGCCACTGAATGAGAAGTCCCTGATGATTGCTACATTTGGAGGTTGGTACTGTGGGTTTTGAAGGTAGGAAGGAAAGCCCACTTCTGCAGAACTTGCTGGTAGAAAAGTCTAGGGGCAAGTGAGCAAAACAAATATAAAACTGCAAATAAACCTATCTATGTATCAATTAGCTTGTTCTCCTTTATCACGAATAGTGTATTATAAATATCAGCATACCTATGACATATACTTGTGGTTTTTTTCTCCTTTATCATTTTGGTATGTAATAAATATAAATACTGAAGATATGACCATTTCTATGTAATTCCTACAAAGTGGCATTCTTATTTAATTTGAATTGAGAATACAATGACTAAACACTTTTTGTTAAACTTTATTGGCGTTATTTATAAAAAAGGAATAGGAAAAATTGAAATTGTGTGAAGGTCCAAATTTGTAATGTTGGTAAAAATGATTTATTGTCACAAAATGTTCTTAGTTTGCCAAGTACATTACATTAATTTACATTAGCTATTTGCAGTTAATTCATTTCACTTTCACCAGAAACCATGCGATCATTCACTCTGACTCCTGCATGCTATGTTTTTCTTTCTATAGCTTTCTAGATATTTCCTGTGTGGCCACAAGATAGAGTTTAGTGATGCTTTTTGTATGTGGTATGGTCATTTGTCACCAGGGATTCTGGCAAAGCATCTCTTAGAAATTTAGTCCACTATTAGAATCAGAAGGTATCCTGCAGATGCGTTCACACATGCTGAAGGTATCTGCAGGAGGCTATCAGATCAATATACTCTACAGTGTCTGTAGAAGCAACTACTAAAATTCTCTTAGGAGGCAGATTGACTAAATTGGATCAAATTAGTAGATGGTAATTGAAGTGAGACAGAGCCTGAATCTTAATTGGCGTCAATTTAGACTTGGAATGATTTTGTGTAAAAACTGCATTGGGATCCAGTTTGGAAGGATTAGATATGTACGTTTTCCCCTGTTCTGTTAGAAACATTGCAGAATCCCGGCTATAGACTAGGTTCTACTGACTCATCTGCTAAATTGTCCCTCTCATCTTCCTCTTTGTGTTGAACTCAGTGTAGACACCACTACCAGCAAAATTACCACAACTGAGAAAGGGCTACCACCCTTGAGCTCACAAACTCACCTGTGGTTTGAAGCAGACGTCTGTTCTTTACCCTGCACTTCAAGTTTCAGCTCAGGGTACCTTCTCTTATTTTTTTCTTGTCCTTTAATTTCCCTTTTTGTTTCTCCTTCTCTAGTCTCTTCTTTTTCTTCTCACTCTTCTTCTCCTTTCTCTTCCAGATAAAGTCTTGTTATATAGCCCAAGCTAGAATTATAAGCTCAAGATTCCCCTGTCTCAGTTCATGAGTGCTAGATCACAGGCAAACACCACCAAGCCTGATTTCCACACCATCTTTCCAATACCCGCAGATAAGAAAATATATGTGCTTTAAAGAAGGACCTGAGGTCCAGTAAGTTCTGTTTCTTCTGATGCTCCCTTACATAATACTGGAAGGTGATGCTTAGAAGTTAATTTTTTTCATCTTAGTTTTACTTCTTTGATCTATGAGCTATAATTCCGCTACAAAGCCAGAGTTTATTGTTATGTTGAATGTATGAAGTTATTAACATACACTTCTGAATCTTATTCCTCCTAAATCTCCTCATTCTGTGTTCCAAGTACTTTAATGTTGTTCTCGGCCTATGAGAGACATATATTCTCCAGGCTACAGACTAGCTGTGAAACAGCAGAAATGAATAGGTTAAGAAATTCAGAATCTATGTCAAAGCCCTTGACATCACAAGCTTTTCTGTCCTGCTTGAGCCAAGGGACGATGTGTTAATGAAGATGTTCTAAGTTCACCATGTATCCACCAAGCTAATTGAGCACTTGAAGGACTGTGAGACCCAAGTGACAAGCAAAACCACTACTCTGAAATTCAGACGCCGCCGACATGGCTTCAATTTCTAGAGATAAAGAAGTCAGACTCCTTAGCCTTATATATGGGCCAGCAAATGATCACCTGTGATAATGAAGGTGCTTCTGGGAGACAAAGGTTTGATGACAGTGACACTAATCTTCAGAAGTAGGATGACCCAATGCTGTCATCGTCGTTACTAGAAAACCAGTGTTTGTTGTGATTGAAGGACATTTTCTTTGGGACTCTAAAGAAAATCCCATTTGTTTATGCTGTGTTAACATAGGTAAATACTAAATCCAATACATCTCGAGATATCATATGTGGAGTGACACTCAATTGTACATTTGGTGTTTTCAGGCAACAGTAAATCAGTTTGTGGGTGAAGTGATACGTTCTGTCTCTTTCCTTGTTTGATTCTTCTTATTTGTAGTACTCATAAGAGGATCCATGACATAGATTATTCCACAACACAGGAAAAAAACTTTCATATTCACCTTGTGTAAGATCCAGGAACTCATGCAATCACTGGGTGGCCTGCTAAAAGGTAGATAAGGGCATTTCCCTTCTGTCTAGTACATACTCAGGTAAGCCCAACCAATCAGCTATTCATTCAATATTGGTAAAACCTGACAGATATTTTCTGATTTCCTTCCCAACTTCGCCTCAGACCCAGTTGATCTAATACAGCCCCCTCAGCAGAGAGAAATCACTCTAAGAAATCTGTAGGAAGCCCACCAACTGGGATAAAATGCTCTCTGTACTTCTTTTTCCTCTCTCTCTTCTTTCTTTCTTTTTCTGATGTTTTCAATATCTGACTCCATTTTTCTATTTAAGAGGATCTGATTTCTCATTGCCTCTAGAGAAGGGCAGCTGTAATTAATTTTTATACTCACAGTTCTAAAACTGCTACCCGTGTTTTCAACATTTGCTGTTGCATAGAATTCGTAAGCACAGGTGATAAAGTACCTTGATAAACCTAGGGCTTGTTCCTCTGCACAATTCACCTATTTTTGTTTTTTTTTTTTTTTAATCTTACTTCTGGCCCAGACCAGGGTGCTTGCCTCAGCTCTTTATCTCTCTATATATCTAATTTCCCCTCAAGTATATGATCCCAGCTCATCAGAATAGTAACAAGTTCTTAAGATCAGAAGAGCTACTTATGGTAAACTTGTTTTCATTTTCAAGTGAGTAACTGTATCAATCATGCAGCAAGTACAAGATCATTGCTTATTTTCTGATTTTAAAAATGTGATGTTTTCATGTGTTCACCTCTTTCGGTTGGACATCGACAGATATTCAAGGAAAGTTGGGGGAAGCCAGTGTTCTGAGCACTGTGGAAGAATTTAAAGATGTGTGCAGTACAACTATCCTAGTTGAATAACTTAGAAAATAATGAAGAAATCAGACATGTGCAAAGTTAGCGAAAGCATGTGACTAAGGGATGAGGATCTTTAAACAGCTTCAGTACCAAGAGCTTCAGTACTTTTCTCTATTGCATCCTCAAACTTATGGTGGTTTCTTATCGAACACATGCACTATGTGTAACATGCTACAGTGATTGGTAAGATGTACATTTTCAATGAGATCTATCATAGCCACTATTTACCAGTGCATTGTGTTGCTCTCTCCATCACCACCGGTTCCTTCCGGATTTCCCCTCCTCTCACTCCATTTACACCACAGTGCATAGCTCTTATATAAACACTAATGTATCATTATATTGTGTATTGCTGATCTCCCTCCACTAGCATGTGAGCCCATGTATGCCAGGATGTATTACTCAGAGATGTATTCTTAGGACAAATGCCTGATTGTGGTGGACAATTGATGGACAACTGTTGAGTGAACTTATTGAATGATGTAACTCTCATGAGCCTGGACAGATGGCCAGGGTTGAAACCTGTCTCAAGTGCCCTTGGCTACAGCATGTCAGATAGTTCCCTTTAAGCTTTTCCTGGCACATAACAACCTGCTCCCAGTGTCTTTGGGGGGATGAAAATGCATAATGCATGGAAAGTTCCCACCTACTGGCAAAAATGATTGGTGGTTCCTTTAGAATTGCCACTTTTCCATATGTAATTGCACCTGATTTCGAGCTTTAGAAAACAGGACATTACTAAGGGCCTTAATACATAAGGGTTTCTAAAATAATGCTTCTACAGTTTGAGCTTAAGTGAGTTTGAAAGAGTCAGAGAAATGTAAGTTGAAGTGAAATTCACAGAAATAAGAGCAAATGGACACAGTTCTCAAACATGTCCCTGAAAAATGTCCCTTCCCTGGGGGTTTTCTGCTCTTTGATCTTATCAGTTGACCAATCTGGGGATCAAATGTATTCATATCTATAATTACCTATGTAAATATATAAATGTATGCAGAGAGTCATTGAAGCACAAACAAGAGGGAACTGGCTGCTGCCTGGGTGTAATCTATGGTGTAAGTAAAGGAACAATTTAGTCATTTTGACAAACTGCATACCTTCCAAGAGCTATGTGAGGTGGCAACATTTGGTGACATAGCAATAAGACAATTCCTGCCTTGGAGAAGCAACTCTATTGTCTTCTGAAGAGAAGTACTGACCAGTGAGAGTTTATTATATAGAATAGTTAGGAGAAAACACACACACACACACACACAGATATGGCATGGATATGAGCTGACCATTGGATTTTGAAGGAAATGATGATATAAGAAGTTCAATACCTTGAGTATTTCCAGATTGGTGGTATAGAATTAAGTATAAGTCAGTATAACTTGGTAGCCATAACTAAGAAGATTGGCTTTAAGTTGAAAGCAATGTGAATGAAGAGATGATTCAGAGTGTAACATGCATGAGGTACAATCTTGAGGACTTGAGTTCAGATCTTCAACACTCATACGAAAAACAATTGTCTCTAACTCCAGTGCTAGAGATGGGAAGGGCAGAGACAGACAGATCCTGAAGAGACTTGGTAGCCATCTGAACTGGCCAAAATGATGAGCTCCAGATTCACTGCAAGATCTTGTTTCAAAATTTAAACTGGAGAAAAAATTGTAGAAGATATCCCAGAGTTAACTCTGATACCCTTACTTGCCTGCATAGGCTAGTGTATCACTACACACATGTGCATGCATGCATATACCACATGCTCACACAGAAGAAAGGAATGTGGCTATTAGGAATGTATTACTTCTAAGACACAAGGATGGTCCCCTCTTAGAAGCTATGGGCTAGATAGCCAAACACATGGTAGAAAAATGTGTTTACATGGCCCAGGGATAAAGCACTTTTGGGAGTGGTACAAGGCTTTGAAACTTCAAAGCCAGCTCCCAGTTACATATTTCCTCCAGTAAAGCTACACCTCCTAAACCTACCCAAGCAGGACCACCAACTAAGGCCTAAGTCCTCAAACACTGGAACCCATGGAAGACATTCTGGTTCAAAACACCACATCCTCTCTTAAAGACTGACACGTGAATTGCCCTCAGACTTCCATATGTGTGGTCATGTACACACAACATACATACATAATACATACATACACACACCATGCAGTATAAAATATAAAATAATATTTAGTAAAGGTCCTTTGAAAATAGACTATGCAGTGTATCACTTGCTGTAGTCAGTGAACAAGTTTTTAAATCCTCTACTCAATTTTTTAGGCAGATGCTGTGTGTCACACATTGGAGGGTCGGGGAGTTAACAACTCATAAAGCTGTTTGATCTCTGGAACTGAGTTCTTCTGAGGTAGTTACCACAAAACCCTCTAGACAAGGCATAGCTCTTTCCACCTGTAATACTGGTGATTTAGGAATCTAAGGCAGGAGGATTCCAAGTTGAGGCCAGTGTGGACAACTCAGTGAAATTTTGTTTCAAAATAAAATCTGTGGTAGAACACTCTCATGCGGACCTGAGAAGACAGATCTTCCCCAAGCTCCCATGCTTAGCAAACCTTTTCTCCAGGGACAAAGGTTGTGGTCCAAAATAAAGGGGGCTAAAACAGTACAAGTTTCTAATCAGGAAGACACATCCATGGGGCTCTCCCTCACACATGACAATTCTGGGACATCAAAGGGTAGAGAGTGCTAAAGACTCGGGAGACACTTAGAAGATGAAAAGCACTCCGAATTCTCCAAAGTCCATTGGCTAGGCCACTCAATTACCCTTTGTGTGGCTCAGCTCCTCAAATGTCTGGGTCCTCTGTTGGGGCCTCCTGAGGGACCTCTCGCTGCTGGTCTGTAACAGAGCCTCAATTCTTAGCACTACTCGACTAACTGACTGAGCCAGTCACTTCCACCTTGTACAGGGCTTAGCATCCTAGGTAATAAAATCTTTGTCCATTCTGTACTGCTTTATCTGCATCAGGGCAGTGAGTCTCTCTCTAGGCATCTGACCCACTTACTCCAGGCTCTGGAAATGTCTCTCTTCACTGTACATCAACTGTAGCCCTTACTG
This sequence comes from Mastomys natalensis, assembly GCA_021653895.1. Taxonomy (NCBI): domain Eukaryota; kingdom Metazoa; phylum Chordata; class Mammalia; order Rodentia; family Muridae; genus Mastomys; species Mastomys natalensis. The sequence goes on along the minus strand of JAJTUV010000258.1, from coordinate 756,903 downwards.
TGAATTGTATTAGCCTACCACAACCTTGACTCCAAAGGCTGGTCCATAGGAATCCCTGACCTTCCCATTTGGCTTTGGTAATTTAGAGTAGCATAAAGATTCACACACACACACACAAACACATACACACACACACACACCGCCCACTACTTGTAGACTTGTAGCCTTCTAGACCTGGCCATCATAGCCATGGGTTAACTACTTCCAGCCAACGCAATAAGCACCAAGTCAACAATTTTCAATTCACAGGAAGGTAAGTTTTAAGGGATGTAGAATACACTTGGATACTGTTCCTCAGAGATCACTGTGGGGCAGAAGTGGTATCTCACATGCCTGTAATACAGGCAAGTGAGGGCAGAGAGAGAAAAAGTGATAGTTTAAGGCCAGCCTGAGCCAGATAACCAAGTTCTAAGTAGCCTGAGCCACACAGTCAAACATTCCTCTCAAAATAAAGGAGGTGACATGCAGACAGACAAACCAATCAACCATGATAAAGCCTAGGTCCCTCTAGGCCTTTCTTTTGCTTCTGAAACAGCTCCCACAGTCCTCCATAAATCTCTAACTGGACTCTGTAGGTGCTGGTGAGGGCAGCAGGTATGGTTGCACAACCAGAAGCCCCAAAAGTGTCACAAGGCTTCTTACAAAGTGTTAGCCTATTTCTGTAATCCTGGACAAGGCCAGAGCATCTTTGCATTGTTTCTTTTAATTCCCATGTCATTTGATGTTTCTGTTGTATAATTTAACCTTAATTATAAGATGCTTTGCTTCATATAATATTTGCTTCATGTAAGGTTGTCTTGCCTCCCCAACAAAGATTAAACTGAAATGTCTTTAAGATTGGGGCTTACTCAGATACAGACTTCCCTTAGGTAGCTCCCTCTCATCATCTTCCCGGCAGAACAGTCTACCATGTGTATCTCTTCCTTCTGTACTGTATCTTCCACAAAGGACACAAATGCCGCATCCCTGGGAATTTGCAAATGGAGCACCAAGGCTTCCAGTACAAAGAAGCCTGGAAACTTTTAATCTTAAAAACTTTTTAAAGAGACTGCCGAGTGACCGAGATATTTGGAAATGGAAGTTGGTGTTGGCCTGGGTCAGGGATGCCACTGCACTCAGTGCGGGAGAAATGTCTACCTTAGTTTTGTGACTGTGTCTGGCTGTTCTTTGAAGTTGTTTGTCTCTCTGAGTTGCCCTGGCTTGTATCAGCCTTTGCGTCATCAACATTGTGTATCCTACTCACATTCCACGGTATCACGTAGACCTGACCCACCTTTCTAAATAGGCATTCTTTAGCATATACTTACTGGTTCAGTTAATCTATGTGTATAGGGTGTGCACATGCACCACAGCAAACACCTGGAGTCCAGAAGTCAATTTGTAGAGATGGGTTCTTTCCTTCCATCATATGGCTTTTTGGGATAGAACCCAGAGTGTCAGGCATGGCTGCAAATACTTTACCTGCTGAGCTATCTCTCTCCGTTCCATAATCCATCTTTTTTTTTTTTTATGTAAGTGCTTTATATCTTCACCCATAATTATTCTAGATTTGTTGGACATGGGGTTCTTTTCCTTTATCTGTCCGCTGATAAATTTACTGCTAAGCAGAACCTTGTTCCCATCACAATGAAGTTAGAGAAAACAGAACAAAGCATCTATTTCTGCCTGTGGGGTGTGTGTGTTCGTGTTTGTGTATGTGTGTGTGTGTGTGTGTGTGTGTGTGGTGTATGTGCTTGAGTGTCAGTGTTCACATGTGCATTGGTGTGCATGGATGTATGTATACATGTGTTTGCAGAGGTTCACATGTGGCAGTCAGGGGACAACCTTGGGGGGTCAAGTTCTGTTTTTCCTTGTTTGAGACAAGGTCTCTTGTTCACTGCTGTCTATGCCAGGCAAGTTCTTGTCTGGATTCTCTTGTCTCCACATGCCATCTTAAAGCAGGAGCACTGGAATGGTGGCCGGAACGGTGCCCAGCTCCACGAGAATTCTGAGGATCCAAACTCAGGTCCTTAAACTTCTACAGCAAGCTGTTCCTCTGCTGTGCCATCTCCCCAGCCCACACCTCCCATTCTTGCTCAGTGGGTCCACTGCATCGTGTCACTACCACCCCCTACACACACTTGTTTCCTCATGCCTTTGCACCTCGATTCTCTTCAGGCTGTTTATTAAAATAAAGCTTAATGTATCGTTTATAACAAACTTTGTACATGAGCACTGCATCTGCATTGCTGTTGTATGCCTCTCTAACTCCTCTTGGATGCCACCCCTAATTTATTATCTCTTCTTCAATTTCTATTGTTATATGTATATGTTTAGGAATAATGTATGTATGTGTAGCATCCCTGTCATACATAGGATGTAATTCTCATTTCAGCCTGGTCTTCTGGCTCGTACAATCTTTCTGAACACCTCTCTGCAAAGTCCCCTAATTCTTAGGTATAGGTACTGTGTTACAGATATATCAGTTGGGGATGGAAAGTTTATGGTCATTTTTTTTCTCTTCATGTTGACCAGTTATGAATCTCTGTAATGGTCTCCATCTATTGCAAAAAGAAGTGCCTTTGATGAGGGACAGGAGATAAACTTATATGTGTGTATAAAGATAACTATTTAAAATATAACTAGAAAGTATTCAGGTTTAGGAACATGGCTGTGGTGGCTTTCCGTCTTAAGTTTATGACCTTTCTACTGCCAGGTAGTTAGGTAGGTTTAGAGTACCAGGCATGCAACCCTGTGATTAAGCGGTGCTTGGTTCAATTAGACATCTGTTGGTTAACTAAAGATAAGAGTGACTGTTGTATTGTTGTGGGTCCCTTGCTGGCTCTGCCATCATTGCATTCATAGGCGATACACCTAGGTAAGACTATCAGTTACTCTGCTCTCTTAGCAGCTTGCACTTTCTAATACTAGGAAAATCCGTCCTCAGGGAGGAGACTTCCTGATCAGTTCCAGCTTGTTCCTTTAAAGTCCCATGTCCACAACATGTGGTGAACTCAGCAATAGGGACCTAAGTCAAGTTAGTTTTGGAAGTCTCTCAGTTTCCTCTGGCTAGTAACTCAGAGGGAAGTGTCTCATGCCTAGCACTAGAGATTTTTGGAAGACATCAGGCCTATGACTCTTTGGGAGCATTATCACCCCCAAGTGGCATACCCTAAGTTAAGATGTTTATACATGTATATACATACATTTATTATATGTGTATTTTAAGTAAACATAAGCTAATGTTTCCCCATGCATGGCTTTTTCAGTCATTCATGGTGTTTATTTATTTATTTTTTCTTGTAGATTTTATTTATTTACATTTCAGATGTCATCCCCTTTCCCCATTTCCCCTCCCTAGAACCCCCATTCCATCCCTTCTCCCCCTTTATGCTTTTATACTACTTTAATTATGTGCATGTATTAAGGTCAGTTCTAAGTTAAAGGTCTAGCAATACAATAGATGCAAATAGTCAAGGACAATCAAGACAATAAACACAAATAGTCAAAGAACAAGCAAGGCATTAAACACAATTACCCGAACACTCCTGTGATCATTGTTTCTAAGGGCTTATCAGGATGACCAAAGTATCTGAGACTACTTCCCTGTCCTAGCCCAAAGTCATTTTCATGTCTGAAGCCTACTTCCTTGTTCTAGCCTAAAATTTAGATTCCTGTCTGAAATTACTTCTTTGTTCTAGCCTAAGATTTAGATTCTACCTGAAATTACTTCTTTGTTCTAGCCTAATGTCTGATTCCTGCATGAAGCCTACTTCCTTGTCCTTGGCCAATATCATATTTCTGCCAAGCAGCCAATTTCCTTGTCCTTGGCCCATGTCAGATTCTTGCCAAGCAGCCCCAAAGGCTCTCTGCCTCTCCCTCTTTTTTTATTTCATTAACAAGACTGAGCCTCTCTTAGGTCATTCTGCCAAGAATGCCTTCCTTACCCATCATGGAATAATTCATGGTGTTTTTTTTTCCCTCTGTTTCCACTTAAGTCGCCCTTCCTTCCCACTCAAGTTTTTAACTAGTTAATATTTAATGTTTTGAACCAATGGGCCCAGTTACCTTTCTAAATTTTTATTTTATTTCTAAGTATGCATATATGTGGGTGTCTGTGTGTGTGTGTGTGTGTGTGTGTGTGTATACCGATGAGTGCCAGTGCCCACTGTAGAGAACAGAAAAGGATACTGGCTACTATGGAGCTGTGGTTCCAAGTGACTGTGAGCTACCAGATGTGGGTGCTAGAAGCAGAACTCTCTCGGGTCTTCTGAAAGAGCAGTATGAGCTTATAACCACTGAGGAGCCTCTCCATCCTCAGTCAACAGTAAATCCATAAAAGAGTTCTTTTTCATCTGCTTCATTAGACTTGGTAAGAACTCACAAATCCCACCTCAGATGGGTTCAGTTTGATCTGGAAGGAAATAAATGATTTAATATCTTATCTGCCCTCATTATTTTCCATTGGTTTAAGTTTTGTAATAAAATTCAATATCTAACCCAAATATATAAACAGCATCAAACATGTTGCAGCTCTAAGGAGTTTCCATATAAAATATATGAAAATTAGAGTTGTTTTGGAAAAAGCTGGGGACTAGAGTGGTAGCACACTGCACTGTGGCTCATTTTACTTGGGTCAGTCATATGGCACAGAGATTCCATGGGCAGAAGTTTATTCTTGGCATTTCTTTAAATTAAGTACGTAGATGTATCATGAATATTAAAATGAGAGCTAATTATGTGACCTAAGGACCATTAAATTCACTTGTCCTGTAGTTTGTAACATTTCTTGATATGTCCTGTCTCCTCAGCCATTATTTTCTTATAAGGATAACGACAACAAAATCATAAAACTCCTAAGATACTGAGATGGGTCAGTAAGAAAAAGCATTGCGCACACATACACACACACACACACACACACACACACATATGCATGCGTTTATGAACACATGCATATATGCAGGAAACAGCACACATGCATGTATTCACACACATGATGTAAATATAAATGAACATTTGTAAGTTTTCAAATTAAAAAAAAAAACAAACAGGCCTAAAATCAGACCTACTCTATGGTGCTTTGAAAATTGCTTCTTGAACTATTGTGGAATTTTCACTTCATCAACATGGGGTTTGAGGTTTAGCAAATCCGTTCTTTATAGCAACTTGGCCATTTGTTCTAGACCCGGCTTTCACCCTTTTCCCTCCAGAACCTTTGGTTCTTCTCTGGGTAAACAGAATGATAAAGAAATGCCACCTGGTCACTTGCAAGGAAGATGAAATGCCTCTGTATTATTGTGATTTATTGTGCTTGTAATGCCCAGTTAGGACATAACCAGTGTATGATTATCCATTGTCTGATCATCTATTATTTTATTTATTCAACAGATATTATTGAGTAGCTGCTACTCTGTCCAGACATTGTTTATTTACCTCTTGTTCTAAAATTGTGATCATATATATATATATATATATATATATATATATATATATATATGTGTATTATATGTATTATATATATTATATAATTTAATAATTATATAATTATATATATATAATTTAATAGAATGCTTCTGTTATGTTGTCTTCCATTCCCTTTGGGTTTTGGCAGACTGGCATTAAGATTATGAAAGTATACTGTAGAATCAGAAGGTTCATGGAAAACAACCCCAGCTCTGGCCTTCTGCAGGCTAATGCACGTCACTGTGCTATGCTTCATCGTTCAATGGGGACAATAATGCTATCTCACTTTCTGCAGAGAAATGGGGAAATACACAAATAATGTATTGCACTGGGCTTGACAGGCAGGGAAGTGTGCAATGGAAATTACTTGCTATTGTTACTAAGCCCAGTGCTAGTCTAGTTCAGTTTTATAATCTTTAAAAAAAAATAACTTATATTGCAAATATGCATTAAATGCACTCAGAGTAAAGTGGGAGAAGGAGAGAGACACCACCATCTGGCCTGTATGTCAAAAACAACAGCCCTGAAATTGAGTCTGGTGATGGTGAGTGAACCATATGCTCAGAATGCCTTCTAGAATGTTTGTCACTCTGCCTGAACTGAGATGGGTGTCACTAACGTCATCTCTCTTTCTCTTTTAGGTAAGTACATCCTCATTTTTGAAGGTCTTTGCTGATGGGTAAGTCTGGTGGCTGGAGCTTTAGTTGTTGATTGACATGCTTGGAGAACTGGAGCAGATGTTGAACTTACACCCAGACAAGGCAGCATTATGTAGATTGGCAGGACTCTCACGTGCTTTCCAGCTCTGTTTCAAACAATATGGGGAAAAAAATACATGTCTTTTTAAAAGTTGGATAAAATGTGGTACCTATGTAATTTAAGACTGTGTTTTTCATGTTGCCAGCCAAAGGCACAGTTTTTGAATGTTTGCAAAGCAGTTTTTTTTTTTTGTGGCCATAAACCACAAAACTATATCTCAATTAACTATATTTTTGTTTTACTGCTTACACATAGGGAATATTTTTCTGTGTTTAAAGGACAGATATTCTGTGATTGTATTATTTTAACGAATCATAATTTTGTAACAGAAAATGTAGCGGGTAACCTGTAAGACTCCTTGTGTAAGATATTGTGGAGAAAATTCCTGTTATAAGTGGATGTTGACATAGTTAATAAGCCTGTAGGTGGCTATCAACATAGAAGACTAAACAAGAAGAAATGACCTTAAATCACAAGAAACTTAGTGTAGATCTGTCAGAATTATGAGATGATTAAGCTATGAAATAATTAACAAAAGGAAGTTATGAAATCTCTATCACTGGTGAACTTTAAAACTACATACGCTTTAAGAAATTAAGATTTATCCTGTCTTCAGGGAAAGTATTGAACCAGCTGCCTGGCTTCAATGATGAAGTCTCCTTTGCTTTTTCAGTTTTAAATCCCATTGATTACTTCATACACAGGCTATACTCCATGTGATAGTCTGAGTCTTCTACAAATAACATGCTAGAAAGGAACTAGATATGTAAAGATGTTAGATAATTCCCTTGTAAGAGAAGAAAAAGGGAGAGTAAGAAAATTCAGGAGCCAGGCAGGTGTGAGTGAAACCTCACACTGTGATACAGGTTTGACCTAAGAGGAAGGAATTGAAGGAAGCTTCCTAGATCCTATTAGGAAAACCCTTGTGAATCTTCAAGTCCAACCTGGTCACTAGTGGAGTTCTGTACTTTTTAAGAAGTAGCCAAGATCCTGGCTGGGCTCAGTCATCACAGTTGGGTGACTGTGGAGGTCTGGCCTAAGTTGAGATGTTGCTATAGACTTCAAGACAGTGGCTGGGTCGAAGGTCAATAGTGGTCTCTAGGTTTGGGGTCCACAACATGTTTGTAGAGCCTCTAGTGCAAAGGTCCTATGTCTCAGCTCTGTTTCTTGTTCTGTTTCAATGCCCTCACCAGCATCAATTTTTACCCAAATTCTTCTTATTCTTCATGCTGAGTTATTATCACCTTCAAGAACTTATTCTGGGTAATACAGTAGCTAGTGTCATACTTTATTCTAGAATTATATATTTCCTTGTATTTTCCCCATGATATCTGTTGATGTTTGTTTGTATTCATTTGTAAAGGTAAAAATAAAAGAAAGGAGGGAAGGAAGGAAGCTACTGAAAAGTTGTGCTTGTAGAAAGAGAGAAAATAAGAGAGAGAGAGAGAGAGAGAGAGAGAGAGAGAGAGAGAGAGAGAGAAGAAAGGAAGAAAGAAAGCTATTGAAAAGTTGTGCCTGTATTCCATGTCTTGGAGTAGAAATGGAGGTCACTTAAGAAAAACAAAGAGTGGTCATTGAGTGAGACAGGAGACACTGCTGTAAACTTACTTAACTGAGAACTAGATGACAATATCATGTAGAAGTATGTGTACAGATATGAGGAGGCAGAAGGAAATACTTCACTTTGTAGAAGGTGGGAGGGAGACTCTGGGAAGATTTGGCTCTATGTCATCTGTCTGATGGCTAACTACTTCAGAGTTGATGCTCTTGCGGACTACCTGTGTAAGGGAGTGGTAGTATGAAGGAGCCTAGAAAAAGGCCGCAGAGCCCACAGCCTCATATCCCATAAACATTTAGAGAACTGAAGTAAAAGAGTTGGCAAAATCATCCCAAAGCCAAATGGCATGGGGTGTCAGGTTTTTGTGAGTAGTTTCGAATTTTGTTGGGAAATTTAATCCATATCTCAACATCATTTGGACATGGCCAATCACAGTAGATTGATGTATAAAATTCTCTTATTCTCTCAAATGGCAGTGATTTTGACAACATAAAGAAATGATTGCTGGCATTTACACGTATTGTGTGCCTACAAACTACTAATTAACTAGAATGAAATCATGCTTTGGTGAGCTAAATAAGAGCATTCCCCAGGAGGCTCAAGTGTAATGGGCAGAGCTTACTGATTTGATCTCACGTGTGAGGTTTCTCACGGGTCCACTTTCTGGTCAGCATATGTTTACTGTTTTATACTGTGGATTAGGACGACATGACTGGAAACTCTGGCTTGTTCTTTCCTATGGTATCTATTTCTGCCTAAGAACATAAGAGACCAAGGTTCTAGTGGGAACAGTGAACAGTTGTAACATTGGAGAACCCAGTTGTAGAATATTATTTAGGCCTGCAGGTCAATATGTATTTTGTAAAACTGTACAACATGTCTATAATGTCTCTTGAGTTATCTGTGTAGCCTTTCCATCGTTCTCGAATTGATCCTGGGCCACACACATGCTAAATGCATTCTACCACTGAGCTCACCCCCAGACACATTCCATTTGTATTTTCAAGAAAGCAATATGAAAAGAAACTAATTGCATATTTCTTCACTAAATTACCAGTGTCAAAATCTCTTTCTAAACAGAAGTTGCCTGTGCTGGGAAAGCAAGTTGAGCCTTTTATTCTGACAAGGTCAGAAAAGGTAACAGTTACTCAAAAGCAAGCTTATTTCATTCGCATGCATTCAGTATATTTACACATAAGCACATGTTCGTAAAGAAACTACAGTGCTTAGGCTACACTGTGTCTGTAATCTCTGAGTGAATTCATAGACATTTGCTCACTGTATTTTTGTACATTATTTTATACAGGAGATGCATATTCTAAGTTAGTTCCAAGTGTTATTTTGGTAGGCCATTTCTCCACTGCTTCATTAGTACTTTATATTTAGAATTCTTTTATTTTTGTCTGCTCCAGCCTTTGTTAAGGACCCCTGATTCCTGTTGGCAATCTGGTAAATGGTATTTTGTAGTCAATATTGAGTGGTATAGGTGTCCTTAAAGCTCTTGAAGGGTTTTTGTCTCTTTTTCCTATTATTTTCCCTGCTGAGAAATTGGCTTCTCATTTTTGCCAGTACAGCATAAAATTTTTAATCCTAAATGGAGGGAAAAAAAAGAAGTACTAGCCCTTTATGCAGATTTCAATCGCTACTGTGTCTTGTGTCCCTATGGTTGTCTTCAACAGTCATTTAGTCCATCCCCCATTTCCACCCCTGCTACTTCAGTGTGGTTGTGTTGCTCACTTGGATATGGCTTGGCATTTGAAAATTTGAATTAAGTCTACATTTATAAGTTTGTTTTTTACCAAGCAGTGATTGAAACAATATGGGCTTAGTGATTTCTGTTTCTATATTTAAAACATGAGTTAACAATTCTTTTTTCACCATGATAAGAAAGCAATTCTAGCACTTGTTGGAGGTTTTATTCTTGCCTGCCTATGTAGACAGCTGTAAACTAACTCAAAATATCAACCCAGTTGGGTTTAGACAAAGACTCGAGATTCTTGGAAAACAAAGAAGGATGAACATTGGTCCATAAGTATTTTCAAGCAAGTGTTTACTTCTGAATAAATTTCAGACACACGCTTAGGTCTCTGCCATTGGGTGTACTGTAATATAAACTTCATCTCAAGCCTAATAGTGTGGACAACAGATTGACAGTTAAAGCAATCGTTAATCACTTATTGTTAGATTTATCTTTGTGGTGTTTGCTTCAGAAAAGAATCTAAGTTATCCCTATTTGTGGGAAGTAGGGACCATGCAAAGTTCTTAGAAACATAAATATGAATCATGATTTGTATTTTCAGTTAAATTTAGTTCTATCATTCTTTAAGTGTATAGCAAAGAAGGAGTATTTTCCATTTCAGGACTACTCAGACTTAATGCTAGACTTTTTATTAGGCTGTCTGGGCAAAGTAAGGCAGTCCTCTGTTTAACAGTATTTTCTATGAGATACTCAAGTACAGATTAGTCATCATGGATAAATATAAATGACGCTATATTTAATATTTATACAAGTCAAACTTTGAGACCACTGTTGCATAAAAGCTTTGCATGGAAATTTACTCAATAGATGTTTGCTGCCTTGATAATGTTGGGCAAGAGTTTAGTACACACAGTAAAATGACTTTTCAGCTTTGCTCTGGAACTCTGTATCTCATGTAATATTTTGTTTATCAGCAAGAACTTCACTCCAGAAGTTAGGTAGCTCTCACTTTGACATTTAATTCCTCCTGTGAATTGCTATAAGCTGAGGTTTCTATTAGAGGACTATGTAGGGAGTACATTTTAGGATAATGTTAACAAAATCCCTAAGAAATGAGTTTCTAGGCAAGATAACAATGATCTGGTTTGGAGTGCATACAGTAGAGTTTTCTGGTTTTTTTTTTATGTCATCAAAAGCAACTACAGAAAACTAGGAAAGGGCTTGTTTTCTTTTATAATGTAAAAGCAATGAATAGATCAAGATAACTGAATTGTATTTCAGATAATCAGCTGTAGTTCAGACAGGAAATCATACTTCATTTAAGTTACTGGCACTATACACATAGTCATTCAAGTCAACAAAACTTTTCCAAGCTTAGCAAATTTGGAACTGAAGTACAATGCCCCCTTCTCTACTTAAGAGAGTCTGATGCTGATCATGCCATGTGTACTATAGGGTAAAAGTAAATAGTGAATTACATAATGCTGCCTTTTACCATATCAAGGAAAACTAAATAAAAGGGATGAGCTTTTAGCCAAGTCTTTTATGCAATTAATTTGAAATTCACTGAGAGCAACTGGAAGTATTATAAAGATCGAAAATATTCAATACAGAGAGATGTAAATAGCAGATGTCAGGAACCCACCTGCAGTTGATGTTAACACTCCTTAAGAAACCTACTTCAGGGATTATGGGACTGTTTAGATGGTTTATTTGCTCCTCATTTAACTCTGGTACCTGGTATCTGTCTAGAAAATTTGTCCATTTCATCCAGATTTTCCAGTTTTGTTGAGTATAGGCCTTTGTAGTAGGATCTGATGATTTTTTGAATTTCCTCGTTTCTGTTGTTATGTCTCCTTTTCAGATCTGATTTTATTAATTTGGATACTGTCTCTGTGCCTCTGGTTAATCTGGCTAAGGGTTTATCTAGCTTGTTGATTTTCTCAAAGAACCAACTCCTGGTTTTGTTGATATTTTGTATAGTTCTTTCTGTTTCCATGGCTCCAGCTATATATGCAAGGGAGCTATTTATAAGTGGGAGAAGAGATCCTTGGTCCCATGAAGGCTGGACATCACATGGTGGGGGGTAGTATTCGAGGGTGGGGAGGTGAAGTACTGGGGGAGGGTGGGTGGGGGTTCACCATCATAGAGGCAAGAGGAGGGGCAAGGGATAGGGAGTTCCTGGGAGGAAGGGGGGAAAGGCGTAAGGGGAAAACATCTGAAATGTAAATAAAATTTCCAATAAAAAAATATTAAAAAAAAAAAAAAAGAAAAGAACCCACTTCAGGTGTAACAGCTCCCTCCTAGACTTTGTCATCAGATGACAGAAATGGACAAAGATTGGTTAGTTAAGAGGCTTATTAATATGTTGATAACCAACAAACATTGAGGACAGAGGGATGTATCTAGAGATAACCGGATTGAACTCCACACATTCCTTAAACGTAAGAAATGACTGCTTTTGAGGCTTTTGGTATCTGCTGAATGAATTCTTGAAGGACTGACTTATTTTAGCGCTCAGGTAACTTAGGTGGGCATCTCAGTTTTAAGTAATCATGGCAACATTATGCTTATTTCCTTAGGACTACTGATCACTCCCTCTGTGAGCCCTCACTTGCTGAGCACTCATTGTCTGAGCATTCACTTGCTGAGTACTCAGCAAGCACTCATTACCAAGCACTCACTCACTGGGCACTCACTCACTGAGCCCTCACTCACTGAGCACTCACTCACTGAGCACTCACTCACTGAGCATTCACTCACTGAGCACTCTCACTGAGCACTCACTCACTGAGCACTCACTCACTGAGCATTCACTCACTGAGCACTCACTCACTGAGCCCTCACTCACTGGGCCCTCACTCACTGGGCACTCACTCACTGGGCACTCACTCACTGGGCACTCACTCACTGGGCACTCACTCACTGAGCACTCAATCACTGAGCACTCACTCACTGGGCACTCACTCACTGAGCACTCACTCACTGAGCACTCACTCACTGAGCACTTACTAATTGAGCACCTACAATGTGTTTAGTAGTAAGGACTTAAAAAGACAAAAAAAGGCCAATCAAAATTTTTTTGTTGTTTCCCAAAACTAAACGGAGGAGATGACTATAAAAATGCACAAATAAACACTAGAATGTGTCACGTGTGAGCAATGTTATCAGGGAACACAGAGGACTTGACTAATTTTGAATGAGGTACACTTGCATGGGGTCTCACTGGGAAAAGGTTGGATTTTGTTTTGAGAGTAATTCAGATGTCCTACCCATTTCTTATTATTCTATTATGATGAATGAAATCAGTAAGTATGTTACCTTTGTAAAGTTTTGATCAATAAGAATCATAGCATTATTACCACTCTGTGTTTCAGTTCTGTTGATAATATATGAAGAAGCTTCTTGTAGACTGAGATGTAGAGATGGGGTTGGTAGACAGTTTGCTTAGAACGACCAGAGCTCTGTTTTGATCCACAGTACTTAGTAAGCCAGGCAACTTTATAATGTGTAATTCTCGGAAATCTGCATCTAGTGTCCTCAAAAGTTGCTCTCAGTGTGTCTTGGCTCCTTGTGCTTCCCTTCATCTTTCCCAGATGGTTCTGGTTGGTTGCTGCCTCTCTCAGTGTAAGTCAATAAGATGATCAATACAAAACAAACTTGAAGCTTCCTCCTAGAAAGGCTAGATAAATGATAGGTAGTGTATTATTTAAGAGGATCAAGAAAGGAGAGATCACTAGAATACTGATGAGGTACAAGTGAAATCACTGTCGTGAGGCTGTAAAATATTGAATTTTTATGTGTTAGTCCAGCATTTGCCTCAGACTGATAGTGCCTGTATTCCAATTGTAGCTTTTTATAAATACAAAAAGTTGGGATTACAATTCTAAAAATGTTCTTAATCAACTTTTGTTTGTTTGGTTGGTTGGTTTTGTTTTGTTTTTAGTTTACAGGTTGAAGTATTTAATTTCCCTTTCCAGCTTTAAAATAATTTACATTTCTGTTCTTATTACATTCTCAATAATATACATTCTTTGGTGTATATATTTAATATGTTTAAATTAATTCCTTTAAATTAATTTCTCCTGTAATAGAGCAATGTGAGACTTTAATTTTTTAAAAATGTGCCTTAGTATTATATGAAATTACAAACGTTGTCAGGTAACAAGCTATCTGAGGGCTCATTAGTTTATAATCTTTTGATTTTTATCTATATTATAAAATGTGACTAGACCATCCTCAAATCTGTGCTAGAGAAAACAATTAGTTTATGTCTGTTGGCCAAATGAAAGTTTAAATAAATAAATGTCTACTGGCCTTTGAAATACATGTGAACTATCTAATATATATATATATATATATATATGTATACAACACACACACACACACACACACACACACAATATATATATATATATATATATATATATATATACATTATATATATATAAATAAATAAACAAAGCCTCAAGTGAATGCTAAGTTAGGTTTATTTCTAAGGAAACTCTTCAGGTGTACAGGCATATTGATTTTCTATCACAACTTGTAACTCAAATTGTTCATAATTGATTCTATTTGTCTTGTTTAGTAAATGTAGTCTGGACTCTCCACATGAGACTCAAGTTTTCTTTTTCACAAACTGAAAGTCTCTCTCAATAGTAAACATATAAGACCTTCTGAATTTAAAATGATAGATTACAGTCTGATCTCTTAAAACAATTTGTCACAATAATGTTTTTTAATAGAAATTTCAAAGTTACCGTGCAAAGCATTCGTGTAAATCCTTTAAGAATTAGTGTGCACACAAGAAAACTCATGGCAGCCACCAATGATTAATGCAGAAACCCATTGCTGACCAAAGAGCCAATAACAACTGATGGTGATGTGCTCGGCCCTAATTGAGATTGCTGTTATCACTGCCTCTGATGCTCTGGAGCATCACAGAGGGGCAGTCAGAGGATGGAGATATGTACAGCCAAAGACATCTTCTGGTCATGACATAGCACTGCACTCAGGAACTGCTGTCATTGTCTGAGTTAGACCTGAGAACACTGGACCCCCTTAACATGTCAACATGGATGTGGGGGTGGTGGGAAAATGTACATACGAGACCCTGCTCTCCCTGAGGGACTATTTGAAGTTAAAGGTTGTGGAGGCGGGTGTTATTTTATTCAGGGATGTCGCTACTGATCATTTACCCTGGTTTCAGTAAATACCCTCTCAGCTATGCTCAGGTAAGACATTCTAAATGCAGTAGGTTGTATGGATAACTAACTCTACCTATTGGCTTCTAGCCCATAGATACATTTACCTGAGGAACCAAGGACTGTGACTCCAAACATAGAGATTGTGTGGCTGAGCTAGGTGTGCTACTGGCTTTAGAACTTCCCCTCTGTCCCAACGTCATGGCAGTCTTTGTACTTGAAGAGCTGTTACCTTATGTGATGCTCACTACAGCATACAGAAATGTTTTTTGCTTGAATTAAAATTAAGCAATACTAGAAAAGAGTTCAAATATGATTGAGAATTACAGGACAGTTGAAAATGTGGTTGTCTAAGCTTTGTTAAATTACACAATGCATGTAACCCCCAATGCAGATAATGGCAAAATCAGCTGTTGCTGTTTTAAATATGTTGCAGGATCGAATTGGTAGCATAGAGTACTGAGGCAATCCACTGAAAATACTGAGTAACAAGAATTCCTCCTTCCTGCCCTTTTAGATTCAATTAACCAAATTGTGTTTTGTAATTCCAGACTCTTACAGGGATAGATGGTGGAAGGCAGCAGCAGAGGGATAGGGGTAGGGGAGGGGCTTTGCTCTAGGTTCTAAAGAGTTTAGGAGGCAGCAATTTGAATACCACACAAAGGGAGGTGCCCTTTACAGAGATTGCATGCAAATGGAACCTAGAAAGTCATAGATTTAGAGAAAGATAAAGTCAAGTGTGTTGATTCTTTAGGAAGATGCTGAGACCCTGCCATGCTATGTAGTCCTTTCTCTGCTGGAGAGGAGGCTGTCTGGGCAGGGATATGGGGGATGAAAAGATGCATTATAACTGATACTGGTTCTTGTAGAAATTTAGTTCTATAATCAAAATAGAAATAAAATGAGGTACTTTATCCTGATGATGAGAAACACATTTGGTTCTGTTTTGAGAAATGTTTTATTTTTCTTTAAGTGCTATGCATTTCTTTCATTAAATTCTTCTGTATATTTTAGGTGTTCAAGAATTTAGGTGCCATTCTAGCAGGGTATCCAGTCAATAAAATAAGACATTTTAAAGTAACATGTTTTACAGAACAGTGCTTGGAGCTGTGTTTCAAAAGCTACATTAATATTCACTGAACAAAAGAACACAGTTCATTGATATTATTGTATGCTGGCATTTCTTTGGAAGATTGTATGATTAGCCCAGAGGTAGTTTGAAGCTGAGAGACTGACAGAAACGTTGTTATTGTAACCCATACATTTCCAGTAGTGGCTATGCAGGATGATTTACAAAGCAAGTGACTTGGGTGGTATTTCCAACTGGGGAAATTTTATTGTATTTTTTCTTTCAAATCTATGTGATCCAAGTTCTGGGTGTCACCCAGAGCATGGCTAGGGGAGGGAACGGATAGTACAGATGTGATTTGCTTTTTGATCACTAGATGGCACCAAACCTCCCTTAGAATAAACTGCATGGTTCTGACTAACTCCCATAGCAACCAGGATAGCAATGAGGCAATTGTCCTTCCCATGGTGTTCTGATTTATTTAAATTATCGGGGTAATAACTAGCAGAATCTCACAGTTTTAAAGCAGATGGCATTTCTGGTTGTATCTGAGATATATTTACTCTGGCAGTAATTCATTTTGTCTCTTCAAACTTACTCAAAAGGAAGGACGCATCCCTGTACTGTGGAGAAAGCGGTCCTAGTCAGCCAATTGTGTCCTAAGAAAATTAAAATGCGGGTAAAATGGCAGAATTAGAACAGATGGCTTATGAAAGATAAAATGGAAAAAATTAACTTTATTCTTCTTGGATATCATGGTTAAGCAAACACTCGGGCCACATATTGTCTCAGTGGCAGGTCCCTAAAATAAAAATATAAAAATCGAGATATATATCCTAAAAACAGGGATATATAAAGGGCATTTATTACAACTTCAAACTTTCATGCCTGCTAAATGAGTAGACTTCTCTATAGGAAATGTTATTTGTTGTCAGTTCTTGGGATCTAAATGCCCTTATCTTGTAGATGAAAAAATATGGATGGAACTATTTCACTTTATTGAGACATTAGGGCACACAGATAAACAATACATTTATGACTTACTTTTATGATATGATTAAAGCTACTTGCCAATAAGTGTGTCAGCTCTGTTGTCATAGTTTGAAAATCCAATGCAATATACATTTAGAATGTCATACATGCTTTCTTTTCTCTTCTAGAATCTGAAAAAAAATGACCATTTTTAGAATGTAGAGTTGGAAGAGATTTTGAACATGATATGAAACTCTTTCACTTTATATGCATTGTGGTATGTCCACAAAAAATTAATTTGCAATGTCCTTTGGACTCTTTTTAAATAACTTTCTGTAAGCAATTCCGTTCTAGGTTTTGGAAACAAAACTGCAGAATTAATAAAAATTAAAAGAGATTATGTGAAAAGAATTATAGATGACAATATTTCTCAGGATGGTGAATTGAATTTTATGTTGGTATTTTAATAATATATGAACACGGTCAATCGTAGTAGAACCAAAAAAAAAAAATGAGAAATTTGAAAGGAGTAATATCAGATTATTATCAGATTCATGGACTGAATTTTTCTTTCTTGGTTCATTGACTCTATTGAATCTTTGTGGTGTGGGTGGTGCAAATTTTTTTCTTTCATTCCATCTTCTAAGAGTGTCCCTGGGGAGCCATTAAGTAAATGTTTTTAAGTCTTCCATAATAACTATCTCTGAGCCCTAATGTTTTCTGGTTTTGGCCCATCTTCATTCTCCAATTCGAAGAAGGAGTTCAGAATGACTTCCAGTTGTAAAATGGAATACAAATCTAATTTACCACTTATTCCCTGTTTGTGTGGGCTTGGCAAACTTTCCTGGCCTGGCAGGGCATGAAGTTGCCGGGAGAAATGAGAGTCTCAGCTGCGGTTCCAGTCTTGTCTTCTAGCCTAGAGATAGACCAGAATTTAGGGACAGTCCACAGAACGTCAAATATCTCCAAGGCTATGCTGCTACAGACCCTGGAAATCAAGCCTTTTAAAGATGTCAAGTTCAGGAATAATATACTTAAAGTTTTTAGAACTGGAGATTTTAAACATTTAGAATGTTGACTTTTTTTCTGCATATGTATTAATGTGCATGAACACTTATGTATGTGAATACCTGTGTGTGCTTGTCATGGCTTTCACAGAAAGGACATAAGATAGTGATCTTCACCTTCTATCTTGTTTGAGAGAGTATCGAACGGGGGAGGTAATAGCCTACAAGCGTCTGGAGGTTTCTTTGTCTGCTTCTCACCTCTCTGTAGGAACACCAGGATTACAGACTGTCTCGTGCTAGGTGTCTGGTTTTTATGTGAGGTCTGGAGAATCAAAATCAGATCCTCCTTCCTGTACATTAAGCACCGTTGGCCCAGCCCCTCATTTAGAAAGATATAAGGAGAAAGGGATTCCAACAGTTGTTGGTGCATGATGAATTTTGTTTACAGCTTAATGGTGTGGTCATTTTTTCCTTATATAGAAAATTAAAGAAGTTAATTAAATAATTAATCTGCACCTTTAAAATCTGGGAGCCTTTTTAAATGGAATAGTTATTTTTTTTATTAACTTTTATATCTGACTTTGTGTTTCTATCACCTGTTCACCTCCAGACAATTGGAAATCTGACTACTTAAAACAAAAGTTCTCGTTTCTAGGCTGAAGAGAAGGGTCACTGATTAAGAGTGTTCATTGCCCTATCTGAGGACCAGAGTTCAGATCCCAGCACCCATAGAAGGTAGCTTACAAATGTCTATAACTCTAGCTCAAAGGATCTAGTTTTTGTGGAAACCCACACATGTACACATGTGTACCGTGTAAATGCCATACACACAAATGAAAAATAAAATAAATCTTAAGAGTTCTTTTTTCTTAAGGAAAAACATTATTAGTCTTCTTTCACAACCTGTCTGCTTCGGTTATTATTTGAGTCTTTGAGGACTTTTTTCTGTGATCTTTGGCTTTGGAGAAGTCAGGCTACATTTAGATACAACCAGATGAGAATCTAACCTGCAACTCCACATTGCTTCTTTAACTGGTACTTGAAGTAGATGGGTTGAAAGGGGAGGAAGGGGGAGGAGGATGCTGGTCCACAGCTGCTGCACTTCATGGCCAGAGCTCATTTCTTGTGCTTCTTCATATGAATTTCCAATGATCATATGTGCTGAAAATGGGTATCTGCTGAGTATATGAACTAAAATATTTTATTAGAATGATAATTAAAGGAATGATCTTCATCAACATATTGATATTAATACTTGATAGAGTGGTTTTCTCCCATCTTTATTGGATTTCACTCAAAGAATAATAGAATTCTATAATCATAAATTCAAGTCAAAAGTAAAAAATAAATAAATAAGTATAAAACACAGAATAAAAATAATAGTTGACAGTTATACTGCCTTTCAGAAGCTGATCTAATGACTTATCAGTCAGTACTAATGTGAATACTGAGTTCAACTTGTGAACATATATAGAATGTTTTTAAATCACTGCATTTAAATAAAATGGGTTGACCATACTATCATATTATTATTAATATCTCTCATTGTTATCATTGTTGAAGAAAATATATCATACAGTTTGTAATTCTATAGTATTCCAAATGTAAATGTTTATTCTTAAGGAGATACGACCTTCAGGCAAGCCTGTTTGTAGTGTGTGAACTATATAAAAATATTGAAGGGAGTATAGTTTCAGAAAGATGTCCTAGAAGTACATAGTGAAAATTCAGGATGATTGCACAAAGCATGTTAGGCTTTGTACTTGCTTGTATATAGTCATCTGATTTTAAGTATTTGTTCATTTTAATTATCCTAGAATAACACAGGGAATATTATCCTTTACTTTCAGAGGAAAATGCCAAGATTTAGCAGGCATGGCTGAAGAGTTTCCTTAGTATCCACTAACAAATACAAAGGAGAATTAAGTAACTCCAGTCCTTGTATATCACTTCCCTATTATCTGACGTTTGTGGCTGGGTAGAATTTCCATGAATTAGCACAGCGAAATTTCAGACAGAGGAAAGAACTGTCACAAAGGCACATCCACGGGAGATATGCATGGTTTCAGGAAAATGTTTGTGGCCAGTGAGCTTACATTCAGGCTGAAGAGAATTAGCGGCAGATGGCAATGGGATGTTGTAGAAGGATCCATCTGGAAATGTTTTAGGGGAGCACTGGGGCTGCAGTTGGTCAAAAAACATGAATGCATCCGGATTACTTGAGAGTAAGGGTTAATGTCCACCCACGTCTGGTGAAAATTGATGTGTAAGAAGCAAGGGCTGGATATTGGAGACATTTTGGAAGACATGTCACCCTGGTACAAAAAGCAGCATGATGAGGAAGGAGCGAGGTGTCATCGGAGGTCACTTCAAGGTTCAGGTTTGAGTGACAAGGAAGGTGGAACCACGAAAAGAAGTAGAAGGGAAATCACAAGAAAATACTAAACCGGAGAGTGTGTATCTGAGAAGCTCTTTGTAGTTTGGTTGAGTATGAGTGTGAGTAGGGACTGCAAGTAACTAAGTCTTATTGAAATTAGCCAACGTCCGTCCGCATAATTGTGCTTTTGGAAGCCATTGGGATGTTAGGTGAATGTTTCAAGGACAGATGAGGGGATGTCAGGGAAATATTTCAAAAGGGCACACAGGTAGATGCCAAGTCAGTGAAGGGGACTGGACTCAGGTTGCAGCATTAGGGGAAGCTACAACAGAGCAATGTTTTGATGACCCGGCAGAGTTTCATCAAAGAGGGGAGAACATGCATAAATCACCAGTCTCAAGCATCACCTGATAAACAGAAATGGGGTACTCTGTTTTTGTTTTGTCTTTAGGTTTCTTTTCTTTTTTTTTTTTTTTAGATATTTTGAGTGCAGTGAGAGAAGAGTAGGTTTATAGTGACCCCCCCACACACAACACTAACTTAGCACCGACATTTTATTAAAGACCCAAAAACTGACTTGATTTTGAATTCAATTCACATATTTTCTCTGTGATATCAGAGTTTACTCTTCTTGTACCATCACCCCTTGCTTTATAAAGACAAGAGTGCTTCAGGGGAAAGAGTGGCTATTTGTCCATGAGTTGTATGTATCCTGGTATTGAATCTCAGGTCCATCCTTTATACTTTCTGTTCCTTTGAAGTAGGTCTTGGTGACGGGCATGGGCACAATTCCAGAAAATGAGGTGTAAGAGAAGCTCTGTTGGCGGATCCTTAAACGATGCTCTAAGAGTAGCCTCTGTTTTGTGTAACTGTGGTGCCAACAAAGGATCTCATAGGTAGAATAGCCTTCTTACAGGTATATGGGAGGTAGCCAGTGGACTCCTGGCACATCAGGGATGCAGAGCAGAGAGACACTGATCAGTTCCTTCCCGGAACAGCCATGGTCCTTGAATCAATCCTGTATAACAATCTCTGAACTTTCTGTTGACCAGAATTCAATTTTTTCCTCATCTCTAAAGCCAATGGAGCCATTATTGTCAGAACCCCTGAACGTGCAAAATGGAAAAAGACATAAAATTGTCATTTTGATTTTTTTTTCCTGTTTTTGTAAAAATTTCTAAGCCGATAGTCAAGGAGGATGCAGGAGGAATGTCTTTAATCAAGGAAGCAAAGTCTAGGGAACAGTAATGAAACTCTCCAGTAGAGATGCTGAGAAGCCTCAAACTAAACCCGACAGTATCTGCATTCCGCTAAACAGTCTTTCAGTTGGCAAATCAAAATTTGAGGAGGACAAAAAGTTACCCTGGAAGGTAATATTAACTCACATTATCAAGGGGTTTCTCTGTTTTCACTGTTCATTTTGGCATTTTCCTTAGCTTTTGCCTGAACCATACAGATACATTATTCATTTCCATAGCACCTAGGGTCCTGCATTGTAATGTGTTTACAGCATGTGCAGAAGCCTGGGCATGCTCATAGGAACAGAGTGCTGGCGAACGTCATGTGGGAGAAGGACTGGAATACTGATGAGATGTTGGAACTCACCCTGGCGTCTGGCTCGCCCTATGTGTCCGCCATGCCCCTAATGCAGTTGTGCTAATTATAAGTCATCGCTCTCATTCTTTCTAGAACTTAAGAATCAAGAGGGCTGTGTGGGGGCAGATTCTTAAGCAATTGGGCAATCTGCCATCATGAGGACCTTTTACAATTCAGTGCTCATTCTTGTTAAAATCTGCTGCTCAGTTGTCTTTCAATCCCAGGAAGCCCTGATGTGCATTGCTCTGAATTAAAAAAAAAAAAAAAACAAAACAAACAAACAAACAAAACAAAACAAACAAACAAACAAAAACCACCAAGCAGCAACAGCATCCAAACAAAAACATTGACAGAGAACATTCTGATTTTCCTTTAGAATGAGTTTTAAACCTGGTAGGTAGGAATCTTTTAAATCTTGTTGAAAAAGTCCATAAGAATTGGGATTCTGTTTCAATAAACTGCAATTAACAGTAGAGAATCCCACACATTACTTCTTTTAAAGTGCCATTTTTAAAGACTTCTTGCATTACCATATTCTCAAGGGAAAGTCCTATTAAAATATCTTCAGTTCCTGAGAGAGGGAAGAGTCAGCCCCTTGTCTTCATTTATAAGAGTTTAGGTTATTTCTGAGCACAGCTGTACAGCTGTAGCAAACACCACAGCTGTTCTACAAATAGTAAAAGATGTATTTTACATACTTAGAAGCTGGCTAGCCCAAGGGCTAGAAGGCTGCAGATTTGGAGTCCATTAGGAGCCTGACTTCTTGGTCATTCACAATACCCCACAAAGCCCTTCTCAAGCCCATCACACTAGGGTAAGAACTTTTAACATGCATGATTTGGGCCCCGGTGGTCATTTTACCTTTTTGACGGTGCTTCAACCATAATATCTGTTTGGTTCTATACATATGTAACACGAAAGCTAAGTAATGATAAAAGATAGCTTAAGAGTTTGAATCTGAATGCAATATAGTCATGGCCTTTTTCCCCTTAGATTGGTTTCTGCATAGAATTTTTTAAGGCAAAGCTGGGGAAGATGAGAGGTTCGGCAGCCTGAGCAGATGAAGTCTATTCATGGGAAAGTAAGATAATATCGTCATCAACTTGAAGTTGCTTAGAATGTCAACATCAATAAGATTCCTTGGAGCTCTGTTCCCTCACTGTGCCAACTACAATACCATAAAGCAAAAAGTGAATGTCCATTAGGGTTGGTGACAAGGTCATGGTTGCTTTTAAATTTGATTTTTGGAATAGCTGGAGGCAGCTTCAAGTCTGTGATGTGTTTCTTACTGCTATCCTTGGAGGACTCTAGGGAGACAGACAGGTGATGTTCTTCTAGTGATATTGCAATTTCATTATTTGTATGTTCGATTTGGGGCCAGCTTGGTAGGAGGAAGTTACTCTAGAGGTACAGAGTATGGCAATGAAAAGCGTGGTCACCTTTTATTGCTGATTAGGTGTATGACTCTACAGCCTGGTTTACTTTGGAGATAAACAATATAATTCAATTATCTTTCTTGGGTCATAGAACATTCCAAGAAAGTTCTGTCAATGGAAAAATTGGTGTTATCCACCTACAGTGATAATGACAGAGGTAGTTCATTAAATGCATATCAAATCTTCTTCCCATGTAAAAAGTAGGAATTTCTCTTAAATAAGATGGCCAGTTTCATCATTTATTGCACACACACATACACACATATATTATTCCCCCTCCCTGTCACATACACACACATGCACACACACACACACACACACACACACACACACACAAACTTTCTTCTTGGCCTTAAATGTTTACAGAGAATTAGAAATTGACTTTTAAACCAAGGACTTTCAATTATTTCACTTTTTTCAGATTCTCTCTCTCTCTCTCTCTCTCCTCTCTCTCTCTCTCCTCTCTCTCTCTCTCTCTCACTTTTAGCAAGTTTGAGAACTGGGCTAGGGCTTTTACTCAGTAGTAGAGAATGTGCTCAGCATGGAGAGGCATGACTCTAATCTCTGGACTCCCCCCCACAAAAGTCATGAAATTTCTTTTACCAATACGATCTTGCACAAAGCCTCAATTCATTGCAGCTAGACAAGACAGGGGCGTTCTCAAGGAGTTAGATGGAGGAGTCGAAGTGTAAAGATCTGGGATGATTTCATGGTCCATTTTGTGTCTTTGATATAGTTTTCCTTAAAGTCTTAGCAAGGGAATCTATACTTCTGAATCCCAAGTTGGAAGTTTTTCTAGCTCTAAAGATTTCTTCTCAACATTATGGTTGTTTCTAAAGCAATTAAAATGAAGGAAATGCTTTAAAAAGTAGACCAACACTTGTTCTTGTGGCTTGGATCTCCAAATTGAATTCTATATCCTCTTTATGAGTGGGGCCGGAGACGCTTCCTGCACATATTTTGAGATGGGCTGACGTTAAGGTAGGGGCAGAGCTGAAGGACATGCTATCCTCTTAACCTTTACCAGGCCCGTCATGCTCACTGTCTTCAAATTTCTGCTGTATATTTTGATCCTGTCTCCACAGCAGTTGCTATGACTGTGTTGCCAATAATGACACTGAAACTGTGGTGAGCACATAAATAGATCTTTCTCCTGCAGAGATGTCGTTATTTAGGAAGTCTCAGGAGGTTCTGGAGGAGGATGAAGATACAGTGAAACATTTGTTTATAAAAAACTAATAGTTATAAATATTCAACTACAATCAGCTAAAGATCCAATGTGTAATAATTGAATATTTCCCTCATGTGATAAGGAAAAGTCTTAAAATTAATATTCCTATTTGAAAACTACCCTTGAAAATAAACAATGGTGGATGTCTTCTAAATGTTTTCCCTGTGTAACTTCATGTTAGTGCTAGAGGCAGCTATATAGGTAAGTATATCAATGAGCACTGGATCACAATAAATACCCTTTTCAAGGATTTCTTAATGCATTTATTTTACATCATACAATTTATATTCATTACGAAAGGCATCCTGGATATCCGTTAATGTGTGATAGCTGTTTCGTCAAACAGAGGTTTGAGCGAGTCAACAATCTGCAATATAGGAACCCTATTTTGAAAGTAAGAAAATGAACAAAATACCACTCCAGCTTTAATGTGAGCCACAGAGCTCAAGTTCATCTTCCTTCTAGTATGAGACAAACCACTTAACTTATTTTTACAAACATTTAAATAAGGTAAGAGAGACGTAATGGGCCAAGGCATGAGAATGTTCTTCTATGTGAATGTTCTTCTGTGTGTTCTATGTACTCTTCTGGACAGTGTCGGGTTCTACCTATACATCGTCAATATGCAGACTAATTACATTTAACAATAATTTACTGAAGCACATGTTTATTACTTAATTTTATCTCAGAGGATATAAGCCAATCTCTTGCTATGTAAACATGTGATGAAGAGGCAATGGCATGTGTTATAGATCGGTCATTGTGACAATGCTCTTTTATGCAAGACTCATGTCATATGTGACAATGGCATGGTGTTTATGCAAGACTCATGTCATATGTGACACTTCATAGGGAGAGAAAAGATAGGGTGTCTGAGCTGAATTCTCAGCATGGTGCTTGCTTTCTATTCATTTTTGTTAATATAAATCAGCATCCTAATAAAATTACCACTGCTATTTTGTTCATTCGGGTCCTGGCTAGCCCTTTACCTTGGGTAGGTAAGGATTTAGCATCTTTTAGTTTTAAAACCTTAAATCCTCCATCTAACTTTCTGAACACGGACATAAAGCTATGAGAGGGAGGTTCCACTCCCAACCTCATGTGAAAAAAGCTGTAGCCAATTTTTAGGTACATTAAAAATATTCTTAAAATTATGTTCAGGATTTATTTATAAGATGTGTATGAAACATAAATGTTTTTATGTTTAGACTTAGATATCGCTTCAAATATATATCATTACAAATATGTCAATACCCTGAAGTCTAAAATTCAATACAGATAGCCACTTTGTATAAGTGATACACAACCACAAATAGAGCTCACAATCTGATAACTGCCCTTTGAGCAAAAGCTATTTAACATGACAGAAATTAATTTTATTTGCTGATTTTAAATGCCATTTAATTTGCTCAGAAACTAAATTTTTTGACATGCTCGTGAAAACTTTGCAAAGTAAATAAAGCATGCTAAACCTTAAGGAAAGTCCCTGCCCGAACCACATAATGAAAAGAAATGAGAGGGTGATAATACGGCTGCTAAAGGTCGCTTTGGCCCTGATACTATACTGCAATTGCAGCAGTGAGCTCATTCTCTCTCCTGTTTCTGTTACTAGCCATGGAGTAGACTGCCAGTAGGGGATACTCTAGGCGTTCTCTTCGCTGAGGGATGGACTGAAGTTTGAAGAAGTAATAAAGACCATCTTTTATATAGCTGTCTTCCCTGTGATTTCGGGTACCTTACTTAAAGTTTTGTCTCTGTGATGACTTCCTCTGAGCAACTTTTCAAGTAACTTTTATGTCATTCATGTGATCTGTGTATCCTTCCCAGTCACCTGTACTTCCTAAATGAAATACACAGATCAAAGCTAAAGGTCCCTCTCATCTGATTGAAGATCATTGTGTGTGGGAGTGGGTTGGTATTCTCAAACCCTGAGGTTGAATTCTAGATGTCCTCAAAAAAACAAAGCTTCATATAACTATAGAACTCTGCTCATCTTAGAAAAACAAAAGACATCGCATTGATCGTCTAAAGATACTGCCAGGTAGCTCTGATTTTAGAAGAGAAAGGACTTTAAGAAGGAGAAAGGAGAATAGAGGAAAAAATTTTCTTGGTCATCCATCCTTGAAAAAAAGGCAAATAAATAGGATTCAAATAATTTTCATGAAAATAAAATTTCCCAAGCATATACTTTTTACTGGAAGCATGAGTTGGTCAATAAAAAACTCTGCTTACAAGCACTGGACAGAAAACTTTTCCTGAAATAAAGTCTTGATAGCTCCGGAAGTGTATCCTGCAGGGTTAAGAATCAGAGGTGATGATATCAATGTTCTAATCACATTCTTGTCGAGAGACATGGTTATGTGTGGGCACTGCACTGCTGGTTATAGGAAGCAATCAGAGCCCAAGGGTGCACAGCAGGGATCAGACCATTTCATGTGTGCCATAGCCGTGAACTAGCCCTTTGGTGGGACAAGTATGAAAATTAAAATAAGTTACTCGTTCACGGTGACTGATACCTCTAGGCATGTTGGTGAATTACTTGGGATCACCTGACACAGGTCAAAAACAGACAGAGCTAAGAATTAAAAATTATATTTGAAAAGACTATCCTGGGGCCTCCTAACCTGTGAAGACTCTCATCCTCTCTCAAGAACATTCTGGAAGCTTTGTTTTGAGGTCTTGGGAGTTGGGAGAAGCTGTTCTCAGTTGTGGTTTTAGATTTTTTGTCATTGTTTTTCCTGTTCGTTTTTCAGAAGAACCTAAGAGTCATTTTGTCACTTCCTTTTACTGATACTCTGATCCCAAGCATCCAGTCATACAAACCTTTTCTGTGCTTTTCCTTCTGATTCTTGAGTGACACAGCATTTAATTTCCTTGCAGTTCACCCTGTTCTTCTAGTTCTTGGAAAGAAAGATGTAGACATGTCAGCTACATATTCATCCATAGGGACCTCGGGTCTGTTCATCTACGAAATGACTCAGTCTCAGTCATCTAGCCCATCAAGAAATATCTGTTAGAAATCTGCAAAGGTTTGGCGACTGTATATGGGATGGATCCCCAGGTAGGGCAGTCTCTGGATGGCCTTTCCTTCAGTCTCTGCTCCACATTTTGTCTCCATATTTCCTCCTGTGAGTATTTTGTTCCCCCTTCTAAAAAGCACTGAAGCAATCCACGCTTTGGTCTTCCTTATTCTTGAGCTTCATATGGTCTGTGAATTGTATCTTGAATATTCTGAGCTTTGGGCTAATATCCACTTATCAATGAGTACATACCATGTTGCGGAATGCCGGGAAGTGCTTACTGACAGGAGCCTGATATGGCTGTCTCCTGAGAGCTCTGCCAGAGCCTGACAAATACAGAGGCGGATGCTTGCAGCCAACCATTGGGCCCTGATGGGGGAGTTGAAGAAGGAACTGAAGGAGCTGAGGGAGTTTGCAGCCCCATAGGGGTAGCAACAGTGTCAACTGGCCAGACCTTTCCCAAGAGCTTCCAGACTAGACCACCAACCCAAGAGTACACATGGAGGGACCAATGGCTCCAGCCGCATATGTGGCAGAGGATGGGCCTTGTTGGACATAGTGTGAGGAGTGGACCCTTGGTCCTGTGGGAGTTAGATGCCCCAGTGTTGGGGAATGTCAGAGTGGGAAGGCAGGAGTGGGTGGGGAAGCACCCTTATAGAGGCAAGGGGAGGAGGGACGGGATAGGGGGTTGTGAGAGGGGAGACCTGAAAAGGGAATAACATTTAAAATGTAAAGAAACTATCCAATAAAGAAAAAAAAGAAATCTGCAAGGGGGGGGGGCATTTCCCTTGGTACGTCAGTTGGGGTAGTTAGCTGTTCCAGTTATGAGGGTCAGGCAGTGGCTGGGTTTGCACTGGGGTGCTGTGTTTCAAGGAGTTTACAATGAGTTTAGCCCTCAATTCCAGGCCTTTTCTCAAGGGACTGACAGAAAAGCCAATGATGGCGAAATTTAAGTGAAGAATAGGATGTAAGTGCTGCCTGGTCTCTGGAGATGGTTACATGAACATGCAGCTTAGCAAATACAGAATATATAGATGGAGTGTTGTCGGGACATTTGGATGAAGTTCTAATAAAGTGTAATTTTGTTTTTTATATCAGAGGCATTGATGAAAAGGAAGAAGATGAGGGGATTAGCATATATAAATGTGTGTGTGTTTGTGTGTTATATTTCTATACAAGGAAGTTATTGCAAAAAATCTGCAAAAAAGAGAGAAAAAGGAGAGGGAGGGACAAAACACACACACACACACAGAGAGAGAGAGAGAGAGAGCAGAGACAGAGAAATTTTATTTATTGATTGAAAACATCTTTTTCTAGGGTGGGGATTGAACTTAGGGTGAATATTTCTACCAAACCCTGAGCTTTTGATTAGATAGTGAAAGCTTGTCCTGAAAAATCTAAATTGCATTCAATTTTTCTTAAAACACCCATGCATATGTACATACATACATGCTGGCATTATATCAAACCATGCAATGCTACAACGAGTTTGACAATGATAATTTGTCCTCATTGATCTCTGGAGTCAGTTGAGGAGCCTCAGACCAAAGTACCTGTTCTAAAATTCAGCCCTCCATTTGTATTCTGGCTAAAACAGAACAGAGTAGAATTTCAAAGCTTAGAATATTAACCAGAAGTTTGGCATTAATAATACTATTACTTTTCATGAAACACTTTAGTAAATTATATACTCAGGAATTTCAGGGTTTTAAAATACTTTTTAATCTGTACAGTGAAGAGAACAATACCATTTTCCTATTATATTTATATGTGTATCATTCAAAAAAATACATTTGAAAATCTTAATTATGGCTATGCCTGCCATTGTGTAATTACATAGCAAATTATATTTACAATTATTGTTTCAATATAGTAATTCCAGTTAAAAATATTTATTAAAATATCACCCTAATTGCAATCTAGCAAATAATTTCAAGTTCATAAACATGCTTATATGTTGCTTAGAGTCTTAAACCAAATTTAAAATATATCTAATGAATTTAAATATTTTTAAAACTGATGATTTTTTTATCCTAATTTGCAAAGAATATTAAAATTCTAATTAAAATCAGATTGTTAAACAATAAAATTGTGACTCTAAAAAACCCTCCCTTGTACTGTGAAACTAAATTACAACCCTTGCCTAGAGAAAATTTGTAGGTATTTGTATTTATTTTATGATTTGCTCTTCTGATCTTATCAGTACCATGCAGGTAAGGCAGGTGAAAGACAATGTGGTTGGGTAATACCTTGCATGAACAGAAATATCCACAGGTAAGCTATGCATCTTGCAGTGTTAAAATACACAGATGGTGTGTCCTGCGAATACACACAGGAAAGTGGAGGCTGTAAGCTTTCAGAGAAAAGATACACGACGACTGTAATTTTTTAGAAATAAATTTTAAAAATTGTGTTATGTTAGAAAGTCAGTCTGAAACTTCCAGTGCTGGGGATATGTTGAAACTCTGAATCTGTAAACATTGAAAACCGTCAGAGTAGAGCAAAGGCTTACTCTCCGGAAGTGACTTTACGTCACCAGAGAGCTGTTCCAGCAAAGGGTTGGCCTGGGACTATCTGACTTCCCAGATTTGCACTTGGGTTGAGAATTAGGACAAGTAAATTTTCATTCTGAGACTTTTCAATTTTGTCAATTATAATAGGAAAGACTACGATAAAACAGTCACTCATGACGCAAAAAAGTATTTATCATTTTTAATAGGGATATCTCTGAAGTAAGTACTGTGATTTGAATGCATTTTTTCATAATTTGTTCTTTTTTAAAAAAACTTGTAACTGTATTCTTAAATGTGTATACTGTCAAAGCAAGATAACTTTTGGTTATTGGAACAGGTATTCTTTTTAAAATTTTTACAGTATGCCTGGTATTTTGTCTTGAATGTTTTCTCTTGAACCCTAAGAAAGCTACTGGGTAGATACACTGTTATCACAAGTAACCCTGGAATTTGGGGCTTTAAGAACCATCCAAAAGCACCACAGCTGGTAACTATATCAAAACTAAATGACCAGTACCATTTCCCAACCTGCTAGTGCCTACCTTAAGATTTAGGTATGAGGCAAGGTTGTCCTCTTTCCTTTGTCCCATGTCCTTATGGCTGTCCACATTCGCTTCTCCTCACTGCTCTGTCACATAACACAGGAATTTAAGAGATGCTTTCTAGTAAAAGAGAAAGCATTAGAAAAAGGAAGGTTAAAAGCAGGATGGCAGGGCCTTAGCCTGTTCTTCCTCTTTAGGGACTCTGCTTTGGTGCTTTCTAATCTGAAAGAACTAATACACCACTTTTCTAGCCATGGGAGGGAGAGAGGGAAGGAGGGAGAGAAGGAAGGAGGGAGAGAGGGGGGAGGGAGAGAGGGGGGAGGGAGAGAGGAAGGAGGGAGAGAGAGAGGGAGGGAGGAATACATATGTGACATTTCTATGCAGTATGCCTATGTGAATATATTATATGCATGTCTGAGGTGCATATATGTATATATCTGTGATATATACTGTTGAGTATATTTTGTGAGGTGACTTTATATGTAATATGCATCTAGGGTGTGTACGTATATATGAAGCGTATATAAGTGAATGTGTTCTCTACAGGAGGTGAGTGTATGCACACTTACCTGCATGCTGTGTACATGAGTATACACAGAGTGTCCAATTTAAATTATATATGTGCTGTGTTGTGCTTGGGAAAGTAGAAAATAGAGAAAAGAAGAGAAATGTGGCAGATAGCCATATCTGAGAGTTCTATTCACTAGACTAGCTACAACTGAGCATGCTGTAGTCTTGAACTTTGGAGTCTTGGGTAATATCCCAACAGCTCTGTAACTAGGGATACACATTACATTGTAGCTAAGCTTGTTTACACATTAATTTTTCCATCTCTGGAAATCTCTAAGGGTTGGGTGAGTATTATGCAGGCTGAAATTGCTAGTAACCTTCAAAATGCTAAGACAACATAAAATACTGTATATTTTATTAAAAATGCTGTTACCCCAGTATTATGTTTTACAGTCAGGTTCCAGAACAGCAAAATAATATGTGGAATATCCTGATGGGAGACCTACCATTCTGTGCCTCTACCTTCAAGAGCTTTCAGAATTAATTTTCATTGCTACAATATGATAATTTGTATCAGAAAGAATAAGTATGTAGGGCATCTAGTGTGTGGACTTTTGTTTATCAAGTGATCCCAGTGTTCACTCATAAACAAACAAGATCATTTTTTAACTAGAAACTGGGTACAAAATGTGGATCTCTAAAATAAAGCCTTTAGAAGATTTGAAGATGGTTTTTTATTTTCAGATAATCATTGGTTAGACATAGAGGAATGAGTGGGAAAATATTGAATACCTCATTTCCTGAAATGATTGAACATAGAGTTAGCATATAATCCAATAACTCCACTCATAGAAATATATCAAAAGAAATGACAGCATACCCTCTCTAAGTATTAAATACGGATATTTGTAGCAGCAAGTTCTATAATAACCAAAAGTAGAAATAGTTTACCACATGAAGAATAGACAAATAAATATAAGCTTTTCCTACAACAGATATTAGTAAATTGGAAAAAAAGCTCTGTACCAATGCCTACTGTAACATAGGTGAACCTTGGAAACTGTATATTAAGTGGAAAGAGCCAGAATGACATTTTGCATGATTCGCTGCATAGGAAATGTTTAGGGAATAGATGCATCTATAGTCAGATGTAAGTGGTTCCATGGGACTGCGTAAGGGATGGATATTGGGAGCTGAAAGGGTAAAAGACTTCCTTACATTGTAACATGTTCTAAACAGTGGGGATATGTTCACTACTGTGAATAGTGGAAGGTCATTGAGTCTGACATTTAAAAAAAATGTTTGGATTGTGTGTCATTTGAATGGTCTGTGTAAAGGCACCTGAACAAGATACAGAACAATCTTTCTAAGTAATGAGCCACCCCCTGCCTTTATTGAATCTATAGATCTTAGAAGAGCTGTTCATAAACTTCCTGACAGAATCAACATATGCAGAAAGGAGAGATGGTTTTGCACCACAAAGCACCTCTGACAACAAAACCAGCCTAATGCTTCATCAAGGACAAAGACACGGCCAGACTCCCCTACTCTCCTCACCTTTCCTTTCTGTGTCAACTTCTTTTATTTCTGTTCCTTTTACTTTTTTTTAACCCTCTTATATATAAATAAATATTATAATGTCTGGCCTTAGAATTATGGCTATATACATATTCAAAGCAGCTGGTTTCGGTATTTCTGTGACTTTAAAGCATTTTCTGAGATGAGAACGGGATGATGAAGTTGGGGCAGATCCTCTGCGCTTAATCATTATGGGGGAACACTTTCCCCTCTGTATCCTCTCCTTCTGTCCTGCTCCTGTGTTTTGGCAGCCTGTCTTCCACCTACCTGGCACCGTGTCCTGTCTATCCTCCCAGTTCGCCCCATCTCCATCCAAATGTTAATTTGCTGCAGTTTCATATGCTTTCCTTGGGATGGAATGGGATGTATTCCCCTGCTACTAACCTCACACACAATTACTGATGAGGGAAAAATCTCTCTGTGCCATTTAATCGAAGAATTACTAGTTCGATATGTAGCTCTAGGAACCTGATCATTGGATGTATTTCTTCCAGTTTCAGCTTTGAAATGTTGAATGATGCCTTTCAGTTCAAGAAATTAATATTTCTGTAAAATATCTTAGTGAAGCAAATGTTTCTGGAACATTCTCCTTCAATTCTAATTACTATTATTAAGTTTGGTAAATCTGTTTTGACTAAGTAATCATTTAAATGGTTTTCTGTGCAGTTTTTATCTATGTCCCTCAACTGTCAGGATGGAATTACTGGCTTACCAGGTAAAATAAAGCATCATCTGTTTGTCAGCCCTGTGTTAGGTGCACTTGTGTTTCTGAGAGTCTCCATAATATAACTTGAAGAAGAAAAAGCAATAAGATCTGAACTTCTTTATGAAAATGAGTATTTCCTGAGCTCCAATTCATAAAAGTATTGGGGTCTGGGCAATAGTATACTCGACAATAATAATCGTGTTTCACTAAAAGGTTGACACCACTTGACTGATGACCCAAGGGCTCCAGAGATTGTTCTGTCTGTTGCTAGAATTCCCACAGCCACTAGCTAAGGTCAGAAGAAGTCCATGATAAACTTATCCCGCCTTCTTTAGAAGACGATTGAGAAAAAAGACTTTTGGTCTGAATATTAAATATAATAATAAGGGCATTTACCCATATTAGAACTTGATAACAAATGTACTATTAGTCTGACTTTTGTTCTCATTCATCCATTGTTTTCATTAAATAAACCAATTGTTGACCAGCATATGAAATGGTGCTTTATAAAAAATTCAACATATTCATTAGGACTAGGCTTGTAGTTGACTATTTTATTTAATCTTTGTTTACTTTTCCCTTGTTAGCAAGTTCATGACCTTTGAGACACTTATAAAATATCACTTATGGAGAAGGTATAAATTGGATAGATGCAGTTAACACTTCAAATTGGTAACAGGATGAATTTGTTCTTAAATACTGGCTTATAAAGGCATCGTTATAAAACAAACGGTGTGACTTCTTATGTGTTTAAAATTTTATATGTATGCAAATGTAGCATACAAATGTACTTATTTATTTAAAGCAGCTTTAAGAGACAAACAGCTTCAAAGAACAGATCTCGACTGAAGGATGCTGACTTTGTTGAGATTTCCAAGTGTGCTTCCTGGTTGCTCCTCACTTAATAAGGGACAGTTGTCATGGCTGGCTGCTTGTGGCTCAGTATCCCAGAGATTCAGTCTTTACAGGTATTCCAAACAACTTCAGCCACTGACTTCTGACCTCCACCTCCTTCTCCTGCTAGATATTAGAATGGATTAGTCCAGAGATAACTTGGAACAACCTACAGAATAGATGAATGAAAAGAGAGAAAATGGTTTGTAAGTGTAAGAACAGAACTACCTGTTTTCATATACACAACAAACTTTTCCTATTGACTCATATACACAATTTGGTCAATTGTACCTCCTTGTGCTACTTTAAGTGGCCTCACTAGACCCTTCTGAAGTGGTTACCTTGGTTCAGGAATAGTCTACCCATCTTTATCTTTTGGTTTCTTATGTCAATTGTAGAATCTCCTCTCTGGATATTACCTTCTCTAATGATTTCAAACTCTAGCCTCCTGAGACAATTTGTCTAGCTTTTCCGATCCAACTTCCCACTGCCGTCATTCCGTTTCGCTCTACTGGCTGCCCATTACTTTCCTAACCAATTTCAGTTGCTTATCTTTATCTCCAAGGCCATTCACCACTGTGCTCTGCTCACGTGGGCTTATCACCCCAGATTTCTCCTGCTTGCCCTTCTACATACATTTCCAAAGGAATAACAGTGCTTCGAATTGTACACTGCTACTTCCTTGAAGAGCTTTAACCTCCTCCCCAGATCTTCTCATGCAAGAAAGTAATTAGTCTGAAGTCCCAGAGTCACCCAGGTGACATCAGGAAAGTCTTGCGATTTATGCACAACTTTCTAGAGTGGCCTGTGTTCCTTCCCATCACAACCACCATCCACTTATAAATTAATAGGGTTCCTTAACTGCCTGTCATGCAGTTGTTTCTTCTGTAGTAACAAGTATGTAACAAATAATAGATACAGCATTTAAGTATCAATAGGGATTTCTTAATTGAAGACTCCAACTGCATGCCTGCTATAGAAGTCTAAGAAAGTCCTTATTCCTTAAATAGCCAGTTCAGGAGAAACTATAGGCATGCAAGCTACACCTTTTTTCTTTGTTGTGTTGAATTTGTTTTTAGGAAAGTATTCTTCAAGCTGACATTTTCACTGCCACATCCATCCCTTGGTATAAAACATGTAGTTGAAGCGTAAAAATCAGTGTAAATCTCTGCCTCACTGATACAACTGAACACAGGAGTGATTTCCTTAACTGAACCTTTCGTATCAAGGAGAATGCCTAAATTGCTTCAATAACTCCTCTTGTTGTGGAGGTTCTGAGAATGCCATACAGATACCTCAGTCTGTGTCTGACAATCAATTCACATGTCACTGTCAGATCCAGTGTTGCCTAAAGTTACCATATTTAATCATCGACATTAAAGGCATCTTTTGTAACCTTAAAATAAATCAGTAATTAAGCATCTTAATATTTTAATTCGAACAAAAGCTCATATTCATGGTTGTCTAGTTGCTATCACACATAGCTTGAGAACTATTTATAGTTATTATTATGTAACAAATGCACATGCACGATGGCCATGTTTAATAGCATGACTTGGAGGAAGCTTTGTTCTCTAGCTTAGGATTTTGCAGAATGAGTAAGATGTCACCAGGTAGTATTTTTAGAATTTTCACATTGCTCACACATGAGCACTTTGGGAATTGCTCAGTGATTATATCTCCTTGTCACTTTGTTCCTTGAAATCTTTGAAGCCAAATCTTTCTTGGAATTTTTTTCTTCCCAACTTGTGACTTCTGGGTGGGGTTGGATCATTACCAACACAATTGAACTTCATTTCTCTTCTCTGTCTCCATGAGAATGTACTATTCCATTTTGAAAGGGAAATACTTTAATACGTTATATTTCCTCTTGGAGCCCTTTGAGGAGGATGAATGGGAGGGGGAGGGGGAGAGGGAGAGGGAGAATTATATGTACACATAAAATTCACACAAAAACTTGCTTCTATAGTGAAGCATGGCCCTAGAATCATATAAACATTCTCATTTTTACTTCCTTTTGTACTGATGTGTTCCATGAAGTTATATAAAAGTAAAATCGTATAAAAAGCTTACATGTTTTATTCACTAATTATTTATTTAAGGGGAATGTATTTCTACATTGTAATTTTGATTCAAATATTTACACATATAATATCGGGCCACTTAATGGAAGCACTCTTCTATAATTTTATGGTATATTTATTTTTCTGTATACTTTCCTTAAAATATTTCTGTTGGTAGAAATATAAAAGCTTCATTTCTCAGTGCAATACATGTTTTCGTAGTATGCCAATGTTCAGCTTTCTTTAATCTTGTCTTTTGCATGCACGAATCATATGATAGAAGAACTGTTAATATCTTCGAGGGTGTTGTAACAAGCACATATTGTGGGTATATTTCAGTGGCTATAGATAGATCTGAAAGCATTAATTTCCTTATTTTAAAAAACAGTTTATGAATCTCCAGTGTCAAAAATAAACCATGTGTATAAATCATGTACAAAACTGAAGTAATAACATGAATCCTACACTGTATCTACATTGTTATAAAACTAACCATCTGTCTTTATCACCTAAAGATAGTTTGACTGGTACTGTGTTTCATTTTTATGTTTGGTTTTATTTTATCTGTACCTGATGAATTATTAATCAAAAATTATAATCTCATTTCTGTGGTAACCTTTGTCATGTGTGATTCATGAAATTTGCTGAATTTAATGAACCCTTCCCTTTCTGATTTGAACCTGTGATTTTTTTTTCTGATGTGTATATTTTATAGGGAGTTATAGAGCTTAGAAAGTATGGCAGACCTGCGAAATATGTCTTTTTATATATTTTTTCACTTTGAGTGAGAAATGTAAAAAGTCAGTTGAAGCACACTCCTAGCTTAAATATATTTGTAAATATTTGCCCAAACAAATGTTCAAAGCACATTGCTAACAAATCTAATCCTATATATAAAGATTTCTAAAAATATTTCTGGAGAACCATGTAGACATAACCAATAAACATAAGATAGATCTCATTCAAGTGAAATGAAACATAGTTATACCAATTTTATCTTATATATTTAGTGTTTGGCAATAGGATTTATTCTGACTGTATTCCAGGAAGATTTTAAGACTAAAAAATTTCCAAAATTTGTAAATGTCACAATTTTTTTTTTTGGTTTATAATAGATCTGTATGGATTTTTGTCACTTATCTATAATAAATAAGCATTTACTCTGTCTCCCACAGTGACTCATGTGGTTTCTCATGTGAGAAAAAGATGCATTTGTGTTTTGTGCTATCTGAAGCTTTGTATTATGACTCAGGGAGCCCATGTTAAAATAAGCAAAATTTGGTGACAATGTAATATTTATTTAGAATGTAAAGAAATCAGAGCAGGTTGAGATACAGCATTTTGATAGAATGTGGCTTAGTAGCATGAGATCCTGATTTAGTCTTTCTGACTCTAGTAAAATGTATGTGCACTTGTGCACCACACACACACATCACACACACACACACACACACACCTATGAATTAAAATGGACATAATATGCATGATTAAAAACCTGTAAAGTTATGTTTAATTTTTTATTAGTTCTTTGAGAATTTTATACAATGTGTTTTGATTCACCCCCTCCCACAACTATTCCCATATCCATTTGTCCTTAACCATCTACCCAATTGTGTTCTTCTTTTTGTTTTTTTAAAAATACATCAAGACCAGTTTATGCTGCTCAAATATTCTTGGCTATGTGGTCTTCCACTGAAGCATGATCAGAAGTTACAGCTTCCAGAAAACTGACCCTATGTCTCTGAACAGCTAACAGTTGCCAATAGCTCCATGGCTAGGGTTGGAATTTAATGTCCAACTCCCTTTTCTATGGTAGGATTCAGTCTGCCTTAGGCTTGCACAGGTCTTGTGTTGCTGTCACAAATGTGAGTTCAATTGTGCAGCTGTCCTGTTGTGTGCAGAAGGTAGTTTCGCGTTTGTCATTCACTGCCACTGATTCCTACATGCTTGCTGCCCTTTCCCCTGCAATGATCC
This sequence comes from Mastomys natalensis, assembly GCA_021653895.1. NCBI lineage: Eukaryota > Metazoa > Chordata > Mammalia > Rodentia > Muridae > Mastomys > Mastomys natalensis. The sequence goes on along the minus strand of JAJTUV010000258.1, from coordinate 718,750 downwards.
TTGAGTCTTGGGAGAAGGAGGTGCAGTTGTATGTTACATTTAGGTCTGAGCATCTCACAGTCTCTTAGTCGATGCACACTGACCAATGTTAATCACCATACACTTCAAATAGAAACTTCGCTGATAAAGGTTGAGAATTGCATTAATCTATGGGATAATAAGTCATTAAGAGTTGTCTTACTAGACATCCATCAAATAAAATAGTAGTAGCATTCCCCTCCAGGGACTGTTATCTCTCTAACTGTAGGTTATTGGTCTGATGGTGCCATGTATACATTTCATCTTGTGGAGCAGGAGTTTAATACAATCGGATAATAGTTGGTTACTCCCATGATAATTGTGCTACTTACACAGTTGACATGTGTTGCCAGGCCTTGCAGCTCACAAGGTTCACAACTGGGTCAGACTACTCATTTCTTTTCTCCTCCAGTAGCACACACAGACCCTTCCAGCACTATAAACATAGTCAGATGGGATGAATGTTTCCAAGTCATCACCAAGTTGATTTCTACATTTCTGTGACTCAAATATGTGATGCCTTCTGCAACTAGGTCTTACTCTCTCATTCTGGAGGGTAGCCAAGAACACTGATAATAGTCTGTAATGCTTGGAGGTTATTGGACCTTACTGGCAAGTAATTCCAAAAGATGCAACCAATTCTTGTCATTAGGCCTTTTACTGGTTAATCTCTGATGTCTAGAAGGGGCATTGTTGCCCTGTTATAGGGTAGCTACATTTTAACGCTTTTTATGTATGTATATGTTTCCATTTTAGGAGGCTTGTACAGTAGTAGATTTCTCTATGACTTTAAAAATTATCTTTAGTGTTACTTATCTCTTCTGTATTCTCCCCTCTGCCCTGCATTCCCCTCCCCATTCCAGTTTAATCCTTCCCATTCCATTTTCCCCTTTGACCTTTTAAATTAATTTTAAAAACTGATTACTTTCTCTGAAATGCATGTGTCCTGTTGATGTTGTTTGGTTCTGTAGTTTTGGCTCCTTATTCTCTGATCATCACTTGTTTCAACCGGTTATTTTAATTTTTTTTTTTTTTTCTGTGCTGAGAGTAACAAGACAATGCGGTCTTTCCCTTAGTATTATTGATTATATTCCAATATTTTATTACTGGCAGTTGAGACAAGTCTGAATTTGTTATTGGTGATATCATATTCATTCTGAAAATTATGGCCAACTGTGTGGCAGGAAATCTGTCAAATACCTTTATTTGTGCTACATGATTTGGAAGAATTTTCAGAGCTATATACAAAGCTTTATGCTTTAAGTCTTGTTTCTACTCTGTACTACACAGAGTGCCTGGAGCTCTAGGGACATTGGTATCACATTGTTGTCTCTCTCATTGTACCTTCAGGAGTGCTTGTGAAAGCTATTCTTGTATCAGGACAGTTAGCAATAAGCTAAAGATTTGTAAAGAGATTAGAAACCACTGAATAGATTTCTACCCTGAAGTAGCAAACACCTCTTTGTCTCATCTTCCAATTAGGCAGTCCCTAAGGACCCCGTGGTTACCCTAATGCCCTAGAAAATAGTGATGGAAACACAGTGAGGGTTTAGACTTTGCTTTTAAACTTCTGCAGCTAAAATACCAGTCTTACAGAACTCCCAAAGTATATGGATATGTCAGCCCAGTTCAGAACCGTCTGCAATGGCTGGAAAAAGAGTCCATACAGGAGATTACCTTGATGCCTCTCTTTCTCTGTTTTCACAATAAGTAAACCCCTGTAGTTGTCAGGAAAATTTATAGACCACAGAGAATCTGATTGTCTACAGAAACACAGAAACCAGCCCTCTGGTTAGGCAAGATTTAGGTCAATTTTTTAGAGTTCAGCATCATTTCCCAGGGGCATTTTTCTGAGTTTTGCTGTTGTCCCCTTTGATGGCTAGCAGTTCACAGTTTGACACTTACTTACATAGTTCAGCCACTGTATAGTACTGATCTTTTGCAGTGGGAATAAATGGACTTCAGCAAGCTTTAAATGTTCAGTTGTTTGCTTGTGTTTTGTCTTGCATAGAAAATGAATACTCTTTCATGTAAAAATTATGAAGGGAAAAAGAAAAATGATGGAATAAAAACAATTAAATAGAATATGGGTTGGAGGGCCAGGTAGCGAGGGAAGCATGTGGATGGACAACTCAACACTAAAGACATTTGAAGAAGCAATCTGAAAACCTGCTATTGTAGAAGCTTCCTAAAATATGCACATATACAAATGGAATTACTCTGGGAGAAGGGTACAAGGCCGCTCCCAGATACCACAGATTATCAAATAAAAAGGCCTTGAGCTAGATATGGATGTCTCTTTTTGAGTAGTTGGCAGTGGGTATCATAGATCCCCAAACAATATAAACTATCACCATTGCTCTTGGTTACTCACTGTGACTTGATGGTAATACACTATTGTTGATACACCATTACTTGAATCATAGAAGTTAAAGAAACTACGCTTGTATTAATATCTCCCTCCTGCTGGTGAGCTTTCAGGTTTCTGGAACAATGATATTCACATGCTACCAGGAGTTAAAAATCAATCAACAGGTTTCTCATCTGTAAACCCCGTGAGCGACAGTAACAACTGGCTTAACACAATATCCTATGGGTATAACAGTGGTATGAACATTCTGAGAGTAACTGATGATTCTCTGATTGGATTGGAAGCCCATTCTATGAAATGGAATTCTGCCTGGTACAATTAACTGGGTCTAAAACCTGTGGCTGCCTAAATAGGAGAGAATGTAAAATGGTTGTTTGGCTAAATTGAAATGGTGATAAACAGCCCCCTAAGTTCTTTCCTTAAACTCATAAATTAGGGTATATTTTAACCTTCATCAGAGAAGCTTTTTGATTTTTGTTGTTGTTCTTGTTTTGTCTTTGTTTTCAATAAATTGTGACTGATACAGTGACCCACAACTGGCCAATATTCAGACTAAGAGAATATGTACGGAGAGCTCAGCTCAAAATGGAATATCTCCAACACACCTCTCCCGACAAGGCTCAAGGATCAGCTTGAAAGACTGTGGAAAAGACTTTAAGAGCCCAGACAGTGGATATCTGCAGGGAAACAATAATTGCCAGGCCTGACAATGCCATCCCACACTTGAAGTCCATAGCTGCACAGGGCACTTTCATGCTGGGTCCCACCACTAGCTGAGTACCTACTGGAGGTTGATGGCTCTGAAGGGGAGATTTCTTGACATATGTGGTCTGAAGAGGCTACACATACTCTAGATGATGCTCCTAAAACCATGGCCTAACAGGCAGCTAGCTCTAAGGGAGCTCAGTGAGTTTATCAGTGGATCACATGAAATTGAGAAGGGAAAGTGGGGAAGGGAGAGGGAAAGCATTGCAGACAATAGATGGGGGATAGATTTGACCAATATAGCTTAAGGAATAATATGAATAGTTAAAAGAATTGTAAAATGTCTCCCATGGGCCAAAATATTCATTTCTAAGCAATAGCAAGAACCATACATCTAATATTTTTCATCATGTGTTCAGCTTGTATCATGTGACCTGTTTCTGAAAATGTTATAGCTGTATTATCCAATGCTTACCTCACACTGAGTAGAGCAGTGATTCTGATTCAGCCACTGTCTACAGAGTAGATTCTAGTCGCCAGGCTACCAGGAACACTGTCTCAAAATCAAAAAAAAAAAAAGATTGTTATGAGGTTGAGATGACCACTCTGACATGGTTCAAGCCAATGACTGGTCTTCATAGCAGCTGGACTAACTGGTCAGTCTGGACCTGAGTACAGTCAGCTGTCTCAGGGTAAATTTTTTAAGACAAAAAAAAAAAAAAAAGTGTATTAGAACCCATTTAGGCTTCCTAGACTGTGAATACGAGGGTTGCTTGATCTGAGGCTTCTGGGTGATTCTGACTAGTACTTCCATCATGGAATCAGTTGTGTTAAGTCTGGGGATCTGTGACAAGGTCACAGCATCTCTCTGTAGCCTTCCTCCGACATGATGTAGTACATCACATGATATTGCATGATTAAGTCGTAATAATTGCCAACATATTGTTTATTATAAATATATTCTACCAAAAAAAAAACCATTTCACTTCTTTCGAGGCACAAAAGGGTAATTGTGATATTGCAGTGAATATTCAATGCAACGAGAATACTGATGTTTGTAATAATTTAGGTTTCTCAGCATAGTGTTCAATAACCTGAAACTTCCATTGCTTCGCTGATTTATACACACACACACACACGCTTTTGTGAAATAATAATTCTATTCATTTTAATAGTAAGATATTTTGCTTAGAAAGCTGAAATAAGTGATGATAAACCTATGACTAAGCTTCCTTGTAAACAAGTGTGTTACTTAAATTCCCTTGCCTATAGAAACTTCTAGTGAGCAATGCAGAATGACTGTGGTAACAAAGTTCTTGGGAAGGAAATCTGCAAAGGAGGATACAGAGGGACTAATTTTGTTACTGTTGCAGCCCACACACTGCAACGCCAAGTTTGTGCCTATTCTGGGTAGAGAAGACCTGGCTATGTCTGACAGAGCCTTTCCTAAAAGGCAACAATTGATTCAGAATGTGAGACAGAGAAACTCTAGAAGCCCAGCCTTCCGATCAGTATGACTGCAGATCAATAATACATTACCTAGACCAGCACAGTGCCAAAAAGCTCCTTGTGCTGGCTGCCAACATATTATTTTACTTCAAATAAGCCACCGGAGAGTGGTCAATATAGAAAAATTTGTTCGATGGGCAGTTTGGGTAGCATGTAACATCCAACACTACTGCAGATGTAGCAGGCCTCTTCCATACAACACATAGAATATAACTTGGCTCTGAACACACACACACACACATGTCCTCTCTGTGTCCTCTGGGCTACTGTGATCAGGATAATGTCTGCCTGGACTTTCTCTGATTTACCTCAATCCTCACTAGTCTGGTCCTGGTGGGGTTCCGTTCGTTCTCCCTGTCCTGTAGCCCAGAAGCTCTGCAGATTTTAGGCTGCACGACCTATCATAGGCTTCTATTCCTGTTTGTTTTCTTCAGTCACTGTGCTGTTGTTTAACATCTGAAAATTTTCATACATTTTTATAGTTTTGCATGAATGTCTCTTTTATCTCTTCTTAGAAAAGAAATGTCCCCTTTGACAAGACTTAATTTTATTATGATCAGCATATGAGAAGAATATTGCACAGATTAATTATTTTCTACAATTTATATCACATTTTCATGTTTTAATTTTATTTAAACAGTTTATTAGAGACATTTTGTTGGACTACTATGGCAAATTATGAAATGTTAGAGAAGTTCTCATTAGCAAAAAATGTCCTGGGGGCTAGAGAGATGGCTCAGTGGTTAAGAACACTGTTATCTCTTCCAAAAGACCCAGGTTCAATTCCAAGCACCCACATGACAATTGACAACTCTCTGTAAGTCCAGTTCCAAAGGATCTGACACTATCACACAAACATACATGCACACAAAACACAAAATTTTTAAAAATTAACTTTAAAATGTCTTATAAGCCCTTATTTAACTATACAATGACTCTCAACAGTTTGTAATGTATAGATTTTAGATTTTTTCATGTATATATTAAATTATGTATGGAAAGGTTTATTAAGAATGTAAGCATAGTGTTAAGGAAATAACTTTAAATCCTGAAAGTAGTAGATATTTCTTAGTAAAGTGTATGTGTGTCTACAAAGAGAACTTCTGTCAAATGTTATATGGTTCTTTCTTAAGAATATGATATATATTGTTCAGTTACTTATTTTCCTAGTATTAATTTTCAGAAGCCAAGTTATTAGGATAAAATAATGTGATTTAGTGATATATGTATCTGTACATGTTCTTCACATACATACACTATATATCTATCTCTATCTCTATCTCTATCTCTATCTCTATCTCTATCTCTATCTCTATCTCTATATAATTTGTTCAAAAATTATTTTCCAAAAATAATGTAGTAACATTTCTTTTCTAAACCTACCCCAACTTTTGCCATTATATTAATTATATTACTACTTAAATCTTTGGTTATTTGTTTAATAAATGAATACACGCCAATTATTATATCTTGAATTATTTCTATTTCAACAACTTATCATTGTAGGGAGATCACAATTCTCTGACTCTAGGCCTTGTTGTCTATTTTCAGTTGACATGGTTATCTCTTGCTCATCTTATTGATTAAAAAGGTTTGTTTTTTACATTTTTCTGTATGTGTGTCTATATGAGTGTGTATCTGTTTACATGTACATGAGAGTGACTGCCCACAGGGGCCAGCAGGGGCCAGTACATTCCCCAGCTGTGGACTTAGGGCAGTTGTGAGATACTTGATTGAGTGTTGGAAAGACACTCAGGTCCTTTGCAGAGCAGCAAGAGTTCTGAAATACTGAGCCATCTCTCCAGTTTCTCCTCCTCATTTAATTTGTAACAGCTCATCTCAAAAATTATGTTTTTCCTAGAATATTTTGTCATAGTTCTGAATATCCTGTTGTATTTTTTTAATTGAAATAAGGTTTGTTTTCAGAACAGAAAGGAAGTTGATGCCCTTATTGGGTCAAGTTCTAGTTTTAGAATATACTGAGCCTCTAGTGGTTTAATGGTTGCTTGCAGAAGGAAGGGATGAGGGTAGGGGCTTCTGAAGGACACAGAGTCAGAAGCTGGAGTATGATGGATACATCCATCATCCTGTTATTGATAATTTTCTCACTGGTATACATCTGTCAAAACCTGTCATGTTGCACATCTTAAAATATGTATTTTATCTCAATTATGTTTCAATAATACTATTATTTTTTTAAAGTGACACCAAGTATGTAATAAGCAACTTCCAGCTAAAAGTAAAACCTGAGTTTGATGAGATTTTTTTCTCTCTTGGATAGATTTCTTCTGTCGCAGTGACAATAGCTTTCTAAAATAAATTGGGAAGTGGAAGAAAGTCACTCTTAACTTTTTGGATTATAAACAGAAACAGTAAAACACCTAGTTCTGAATCGGACTCCCCTTCAAAGCCCAAATAAATATGACTTCCCAGTGGTATTAGTGGGGATAGCTATCTATTAGTCTCTGACATTGAAGAACCATGGAAACTGTACAAGAGCAGAAGGAAGAAGGAAGTATCAAACTACTGTATCACTCAGATAGACCGTTAAATAACAATGATGACTTTAAGATACATTTTAGAGATGGGTACTGAGGAGACTTTATACTCAACAATCATTCACTTTAATGCAGGAAGTGTTGCTATAATGATTCGCAAAGGCAGTGTAAACTACAGTCACACACACGCACACACACACCACACACACACACCACACACACACACACACACTTCCCTAACCTTAAGCAGCATTGATAGAGATGAAGGTGACTGGAAAATGCAGGAAATGGAGGATGTGTTTATTGGTAGAATTGCCAAGGGATAGGGCACAGGCTGTGAGTCAGACAGACTCAAGCAGGGGCCCAGCAGGGATCATGCTGTTCCCACCATAGGGACTGCCTCCCAGGCCTGTGGTGTGCTCAGCTTCCATAGCAGAAAGGCACTTCTATAATTCTTGCACAATGGTTGGTTAATTAATTGATTGATTTCATGCAGATGAAGGGTAGCGGGAACGATTCTGGCCTTAGAGTCTAAAGGTCAAAATTAAAACCCCAGAAAATCATTTCGTGTTTCAGAACTTTATTTCCCTTCGATATTTGCAAATCGTTGACTAAACATATACTTTCTGAGATTGTGGTAAAAATCAAATATCTCAGGCCTGTGGAAATCTTGGTCAAACTATAGCAGCACTGGAGATATAGCTGAGTGATAGAATGTTTGCCTAGAATATGCAAAGCCCTAGGATAATCATGTAGTATAAACATAAGGATAGTAGACACTAGGAACACTGGGCATTGTTATGATGGTGGTGACTCTCCAGGGGGTTCATCAGCTGGTAATTCGTCCCAATAAAGGATTTGTTCCAGATGCATGGGCCAGGTTTTCAGTCATAGCCCTGAACCCCTCCACTATTCCAATATTTGCTACAGTAAGTCTGAAAGATTTTCTATAAGTTTGAGAAGTCAATGATTTGAAACAATACAAACAGAACTCAAAAAGCTCTCACATCATATAGAGTGACTTTGAATAACTAAAGAAGCGTGTGTTGTTGTGTGTGTGTGTGTGTGTGTGTGTGTGAGAGAGAGAGAGAGAGAGAGGAGAGAGAGAAGAGAGAGAGAGAGAATCTATTGCCCACCCCAGCGTGTTTAATACAGAAGACAAAAGAGAGATAATGAAGGCAATAAAAGCAAGCACAGTGACATGGGCTAGGCAAGTGGGAGTTATGAAATAAAGCTAGATTTTGTTGTTTATTTGTTTTTGTATGTGAAACTGGACCTGCCTGTGTCCTAAGATTCTGCATAGCCTTGCCCATGTCCTCCCTGCTGACCATTTACCAGGATGCCTGGGAGGCACCTGGCATTCAGCATATTCAGTTTGAAATTCATTATCTACTCCCCAGGTGTTGTATCAGAAGCCTGGAGCCAGCCTTGTCACCTCTCTCCTCAAATCTCCTCTGCCCCATATAGATCAGCCTCAGGTCGGGTTTCATATTGTTCTGTTCCCAGATCTACACTTCTGTTGTACCTGCTTGAGTTCAAGTGATGGGATTTCCAGTATCTAGTGTCCTCCCTACAAACAGCCCACCCTACAAACTGCCACTACCAACAACCTTGCCTACAAGCTGCTAATTAGCTTTCCTGAACACAAGACTTTTTCTTCTGCTTGGAATTTAACTTTACAGGATATTCACATGAATCAGTCAGAGTATATGCTGAAAAACTGTTCGCCACAGAGTTCTTTAAAATAGAGAAAAAAATATTAACCCTACCTATCCCAAACAAGGGCATTAGTTATACCAATAGGTTTTTAACATCACTGAAATGACAAATTCTGTATTTAGTGTGTTTAGTGCTTTTAAGTGATATTTAAACTGGAAATAGTTGTTCATACCTGTCTCCCTACCACTCCAGAGGCTGAGACAGTAGGTCACCACAAGATAAAGGCCAGCCTGGACCACTCAGGAAGATTCAGGCTAGCACAGGTAACATTTAACCTTGCCTATAAATGAATACATACATAGAAAAATGACTTGTTGATCTATATTTAATAATATGAGAAGTCATTGACAACGTTAAGGTTTTTCTTTTCCTGGTGATCCTCCTGCCTCAGCTCCCAGAGTACCAGGATTTCAGACATGAGCTATAATGCCTGATTTCCTAGCATTATTTTTAAAGTGAAATCACTGAACAGTATGCATAGTCAGATCTTTAATAGAATATATTAGACTATAAAAAATTTCTAATTGATGGAATTGAGCAGGATTCTTTCTTCTAGTCTGACGTTCCAACCCCTCCCCCACAAAGCCAATTCCACTTTATGTGGAATTACTGAACTGATCTTCAGGAAACATAGTGCCACTAGGGAGAATTCCAGGGAGCCACCATAACCCCATCCATTACTGCCACATGGCACTTGGAAATCCATATTGGAAATCCACCAGTGTTTGAAAGAATGGGCACAAGGGCTTCTGGGTAGCCCATATATGCCCATTTTCTTCTTCAAGGTATGGTGTGTGTGTGTGTGTGTGTGTGTGTGTGTGTGTGCGATCCCTGATATAAAATGCTGGAAACTGTCCTCAGCCTGCTATGGTGGATTCTATTTGTCTACACAGTGCCTTCCTCTTGCATTTTTTTTTAAAAACAAAATTATTCAGTGTACAAGTCTGCTTTTGAACAGCAAGAATAAGGATGCTGTAGGAACTGGGGTAAAACGGGGAATACCAATGCCCTTCTGCTCACACGTTTATTTCCACATCTGTCTCCCACTTGAGACTCCTGCTCAGAGTTATTTTCAGACATCTGTGTTTGTTCATTCACTGACCTTTAAGTAGCAATGATAGAAAATTCCATCCTTTAAAAGATGCAGTTTTAATTTATGTTTATGGTCTTATGCCTATATGTACATGGACACCAGTGCCTGCCTGGTACGTATAGAAGCCAGAAAAAGGTGTCACATCTCCTAGAACTGGAGTTACGGATGGTTGTGAGTCTCCATGTAGGCAATGCAAACTGAATCTGGCTCCTCTGCAAGAGCAATAATTGCTCTTAACTGATGAACCATCTCTACGGCCCTGAATTCTTTCTTTTTCTCTTCCAGTTTTTTTTTTTTTTGGGTGGGGGGGTCTTTTGTAGTAGTAGTTGTTGTTTTTGTTTGTTTGTTTGTTTTTTGTTTGTTTGGTTGGTTGGTTGGTTGATTGGTTGGTTTGGTTTGGATTGGATTTTTAAGATGGAAGCTGCATATAGAAGCTGCATAAGATGGAAGCTTCAGTATCACGCCAATCTTTGTTTCTCACGTTTTCATAGCTCGAGAGACCAGGGCCCAGAATTTGTGAGTACATCTGCAAGAGTACCCACTACTACCTTTGTAGCACCTTTGTTTGTAGTCCTTTTGTAATTTACATACATTTGATCCTGGTGGCGATGGAGAACATTGATTGTTGTCGTAGAAATGACATAGGTTTGTCCTAACATGGAGTGGTAGAAGTTCTTTGTTTTTCCTTTTTTTGATAACAACTTAAATTAAAAAAATACCTTAATCATTGCTAGAAAAAAATATTACTGGCCTAATCCCTTCTCAAACTACTTCTTTATTGTTTGTTTTTAAAGATTTATTTATTTATTCATTCCTTCATTCATTTATTATATTTAAGAGTACACTGTAGCTGTCTTCAGACACACTAGAAGAACATCAGATCTGATTACGGATGGTTGTGAGCCATGATGTGATTGCTTGGAATTGAACTCAGGACCTTTAGAAGAGGAATCAGTGCTCTTAACCACTAAGCCATCTCTCCAGCCCTGTTTGTTTTTGTTTGGGTTTTGTTGTTGTTGTTGTTGTTCCTTCTTCATCCTCTGTAGATACTCATCTCTTTTCTACTAAGACATACATAACTGGCCTGAGAAGAGGCAGTAAGAAGGTCACATGACCATTTTAGGAGTTTAGATGACTTTATACAGGTGATGGGGAAGGTGTACTGGACAAAATGCTCACTCTGCAAACATGAGGACATGAGTTCAAATGCCCAAGACCCAAGTAAAATATTCTTGGTAGCATATCTCTAATATCTATATGGGGGAGTGGAGGGTGGAGACAGGGGGATTACTAGGATTTGCTGACTAGCTAGTCTTGCTAAACTGGTGACTTTTCTGGCTTAGTGAGACATCCTGTTCCTTACTGCCCCCACCAAATATTAGATGGATTACAACACATGTGACTCCAGATCCATAGTATCCAACACTCTCTTTTGGTCTTTGTGTATACCCACATGCATGTGTACATGCACCCCCAAACACACAAATGCATAGTTAAAAAAATGAAAATACAGCCAGCCAGCAGTGGCACACTGCTGCAGTCACCACGCTCTGGAGTCTGAGGCAGTCGTCTGTGTCTCCCGAGTTCGAATCCCCGCCTGTGCTATCAATCACAGGAAAACAAAATGAAAATACATCTTAGAAAAATAAGGCAGATAAGAATAGAGAGAGAAACACCTGATGTTTATTTCAGGCCTCCATGCACATCAACAAACACATAAGCATATATGCCTGCACATACATGAGCACATAAATCTATACCCACTCAAATAAATAATATATATGTATATATATGCTAAATAATTAGTGCTGATGCATTTGTTATTACTGTGGCGACTTGTCTTACCAAAAACATAGATCTTTGGAATTCATAATACAGTAACATATCGAATTGCTCTACCCTGAATAATATTGTGGCCTTCACTATAAACATTGATTTTTTTCTATTTATTTTTATGACTTTTAATTTACAAAAATGATTTTCTATTACAATATGTATACAACGTACAAGCTTTTATGTTGTTTTGAATTTAAAACTTAATCTTTGTTTCTACAAACCAAAGCAAAATTTCTTGATAATAAAAGAAAAAGAAAATCAGCTGCTCCCCACAATCCCTAATGACTTCAGTGACAGGAGGGTAAAGGTTAAGAACAGAGATTCTGAGATAGACCAGCCTGGGTTAAAATCCACCCTCTGGTCCTTGGTTCTTGGGTCACATAGATGACTCAAATGTGTATACAGTGGGCTACTCTTACGTAAATTGACAATAGCCACACTGCATGATTGATGACATCACTGTGAGACAATCCTGCACCCTGCAGGTAAACTGACTGCCAGTGTGGTAGGTACAAAACTCCAACTCATCAGCTACTTTAAAATAACTTTCTGTTATTTAAGGCTCTAATACAATCAGAAGAAATGTTTGGTTTAGGGGTTTGAGATTATAGCCCATAAAACATCCTTGCAGATAGAAAACTAACAGATAGATAGGCCTCTTAATTTTTTTTTCAAATGCAGGATTGTGTGAAAGCAACTTGTTATTCATTGGCAACTTGATTTGAAGTTTGAGCTTTGATGGTTGCCCACTGGTGTCTATGTGTTTTCTGTGGCTACAAGATGCTTTCTCCCTAGGCAGCAGCGTGAGACAGAGACTGCCAGTTGGCAGTACAATCACAGAAAGAAATAGGAGGTTCACTTAACTGTGCTCAGCTGTGATGTGCAGTGGGCCAACGGAATTAACTGCAGTTTTCCTTGAAGATATTTTACCCTCTGATGGATTTCCTTAGGAATGCCCCTATCACAAATCAAAGAACACCCAATATGCTGCCTAGCACATGGGCAGACATCAGCAGTTATTGGACTTCTGTGTGTGCGTGCCTGGCATTGGATGCTGCTCCTGTCATAAAAGTTGTGACCTTGCCACTCACCCAACAGATGGCATTGCCTGATTAAAGTCAGGCCATATTTAGAATGTTTCTGTAAAGGCTTTGTCATTCAGAGAATCATTTCTGCCTACTGGTGTAGTTTCTCTTCAACAGTTAAACAAGCAAAAGTGTTGAGCATCTTCCCGGAATGACTTTTCTGTGCCCCTGTTTTCAGGACATTTGGTGTTGTCACACTCTTTAAAAAAAAAACACAATGCACATCATAGTTCATTAACAAAGAAGAGTTTTGTCCTAATTTAAAAAAAAAAAAACTGCTTTGAAGAAATAGATGTATGCTGACAAAGATGCTGTGAATGTCAGCTTGCATGTGTGAAAGAAATGGAAGGCACTGGGAGGACCTTGAGCGACTGGTACTTCAAACTTTACATTGCACATTAAACTCATGTAAAATAGAAATGGTCTGATTATCATATACATATGTGTGTGTACATGTGTGTGTGTGTGTTCACACATTCATACTCTGAAATGTATTCCTCCTATTTACCTTCCAGTTGCTGTGATAAAATACTGGATATCCAAAGCAAGTTAGCAAGAGAAAATGTTTATTTCACCTTATATTTCCAGTTCAGTCCATCACTGAGGGAGATCAGGGTGGAAGCTCCAGGCAGAAATCTCAACTCAGGACTGCAGGCTGTTTCACACCTCCAACCAGGGAAATCACTCGCAGCCATGGAGTTACAGTAGAAAAAAATGGAGGATGGTGCTTGAACGCTGGCTCATTCTCTGTGAAACTAATATTTAGCTAGCTTTCTTGTGCAGTCTTGAACTAACTGCCTAGGAGTAGTGCTATTCACAATTGCCTAGGCCCTCTACCTCAATTTGTTACTCAAATATTAACCAAATATAATCCAAAAAAATGCCATAGACATGTCTGCAGGTCAGTCTGATCTATACAGCTTCTCCGTGGAAGCTTTTCTCTCAGATGACTAGGCTGCAAAGAGTTAACAATTAAAGCTAACTAGAACAATACTATTTACAAATGAAAGATCTAAAATACTGAACTAATTTTGAACAAAATGTCAAAGGCATTTTGGCTAAATCTTACACTTTTAACTGAGGCATCATGGTCTAGCTATAAATATATAGCTTAATTTATTTACATGTAAACTTAATTACTTCATTTAATTACTTCCTTGTCATTGAATCACAGATGGTTGGATATAGGAAAGGATAAATTAAAGCAGTCAAAAGGAGCAAGAGTTTGGAGGACAGTCGTGACTAGGAGTTGGGCAGACTGACTTCTGTCTGCACTCTTCCACTTAAGAGTGACATAGCATCAGGCAAATAGTTCATTTTTTCAAACTCAGTTTTCTTTTTTTTGCTTTTATTCCTCTCCTCCCTCCCTCCCTCCTCCCTCCCTCCTCCTCCCTCCCTCCAGCCCTTCTTAAATTCACTGTTTTTAGTTTTCCTTTACTGAAAATGGATTCTTTTCTCACATAATATATCCTGAATGTAGTTCTTCCTTCTTCCGGTTCCTCCTTTCTTCCTCTCCCTTCTGCTACCCTCCCCTCCTCTATGGATACTCTTTCTGTTTCTCATTAAAACAGAACAGGCTCCTCAGAGATATCAATCAAGCATGACAAAATACAAAATAATAGATGAAGTTGGACACAGCAGCCCAGTAGGAGGAAAAGAGTCCTAAGAGTAAGCAAAAGTGACAGAGACCCACTCATTCTCATAGTCAGGAGTTCCATAAAAATATTAAGCTAATAGTTATAGATATGTATATACATATATAACCTGGTGAAGAACCATGTAGACCTGTGATTTCTGCCTCAGTATATATGAGCTTACGTGTGCCTTTCTTAGGTGATTCAGACAACGTTGTTCACCACCTCTGGCTCTTACAATCTTTTGCCACCTCTTCCATGGGATTCCATGAGTTCTAGGGGAGGAATTCAATGATGACTTTCAATTTACATTCTGTCTCCGAGTTATTGTCTGAGTTATAGGACTCTGCATCTGTTCCCATCTGCCCCTAAAGGAAGTCTCTCTGATGATGACTGGATAAGATGCTGATCTATAACTATATTAAAATATCATTAAGGATTATTTTATTGATTTTTTTTAGACCAGTTGCGGTTGGTTTTACCACAGATCTCTGGGCTGTATCTAGTCTCTGGTTCTTGGTTACCCACACAGTATCAGGTATTGGTTTCTTTACATGGAGTAGACATTTGAGTCAAAGCAGACATTGGTTAGATACTTCCACAAGTTCAGTTCCACCATGCCTCCAGTGTATTTTGTAGCTAGGACAGATCGTAAGTCAAAGATTTTGTGGATGATTTGTGTCCACATTTCTCTTACAGTAACCTGCAGACTACCTTCCCCACACCAAAGAGACTAAAATGTAAGCATGAAAGCTCCTTGTGGGCATTGGCTAGACTTCTCTGTGTTCAATAAGCTCTGTAGATATTGTCTTTGTCAATTGGGCCCTGTTTCATTTGTGGAGAGGAACCTTTTGTCTTAGCATCAGCCTGGATTGTTTGGGGATTTCCATGGGTTCTCCTTGGCCAACAATCCAATTGAATACAACCTAGTCTAGCTCTGGAAACCTTGCCTGGCTACATGAGATGCATTTGAGCCTCTATATCCCCCATTACTAGGACTCCTTTTTAGGATCACCTTCATAGATTCTAGGTTTCCTACACATCCCCCCAATGCCTCCCAGTTCCAGCTGTCTGCTTGCACTCTCTTTCCAACCCATCTTACCTACCACCTAATCTCTTCTGCCCCATCCACACATGCCCTAGTCCACCCATAAAATCTACTCTAGCATCCCTTCCCAGGGAGATCCATGTATCTTCCATAGATAAGTTCTCTTTACCTAACCTCTCTGGTTCTATGGTTAATACCCACTTGTAAGTGAATCCATACATCTTTGTCTTTCTGGATCTGGGTTACTCAAGATGATTTTTTTCTAGTTCCACCTATTTGCCTGTAAATTTCATAGTGTCATATTTTTAGAAATGGTATCCATTCTTCTGTTGAAGTACATCTAGGATGTGACAAGTTTCTGGCTCTTATGAATAAAGCCACAATAAACATTGTTGAGCAAGTTCCTTGTGTTATGATGGAGTACATGCCCAAGACTGGTGTAGCTGGGTCTTGACATAGATCTACTCCCAATTTTATCAGGAACTGCCATATTGATTTCCATAGTGGGTGTATAAGTTTGTACTCCCACCAATAGAGGAAGAATGTTCCCCTTGTTCCGCATCCCTTGTTACCAGTATGAGCTGTCACTTGTGTTATTGATCTTAACCATTCTAATAGGTATAAGATGGAATCTCATAGTAGTTTTAATTTGCTTTTCCCTGATGTCTAAGGATACTGAACACACTGTGCTTCTTAGACATTTGAGATTTCTCTATTGAGAATTCTGTTTATATCTGTATCCCATTTTGTAATTGGATTATAATTTTTGATATCTAGTTTCTTGAGTTCTTCATATATTTTTGATATTAGTCCTGTTTCAGATACAGAGTTGGTGAAAATCTTTTTCCACTTTGTAGGCGGCTGCTTTGACTGTTTGACACTGTTCTTTGCCTTACAGAAGCTTTTTAGTTTCATGAGGTCCCATTTATTAATTGTTTATCTTAGTGCCTGAACTATTGGTGCTCTGTTCAGTAAATTCTCTCCTGGGACAATGCATTCAAGGCTATTCCCCTTTCTCTTCTATCAAATTCAGTGATTCTGGTTTCTATTGAGGTTTTATGATGCACTTGAACTTGGTTGGGTTTTGTGCAGGGTGATAGATATGGTTCTATTTGAATTCTTCTATATACAATTTGACCAGCACCATTTATTGAAGATGCTGCCTTTTATTTCCAGTGTGTATTTATTCCTGCCTTCTTTATCAGAAATCAGGTGTCCATATATATGTGGATTTAAATCTGGGTCTCCAATTTGATTGCATTACTTAATGATACTTTGATTTATTCCTTTCCCATTTTTATTCTCTTGATCTCCTTTAGTTGTCTTATTGCTTTAGCTAAAATTTCAAGTACTATATTGAATAGTTATGAAAAGAATGGACAGCCTTGTCTTATTACTGATTTTAGTGGACTTTCTTTGAGTTCCTTTCCATTAAATTTGATGTTGTCTATAGGCTTGCTGTATATTGCTTTTATTATGTTTTGCTATGTCCCTTGTATCACTGATATCTCCAAGACTTTTACCATGAAGGGGTGTTAAATTTTGTCAAAGGCCTTTCCTGCACCTAGTGACATCATCATGTGCTTTTTATTTTTTCAGTTTGCTTATATGTTGGAATATATTTATTAGTTTTTTATATAATGAACATCCCTACATCTCTGGGATAAAGTCTTCATGACCATGATCTGGGATTCAGTTTGCTATTTTAATGAGTATTTTTGCATGGTGTTAATAAGGAAAATTGGTCTGTAATTGTGCTTCTTTGTTGAGTCTTTATGTGATTTGGGTATCAAGGTGACTGTGGCCTCATAAAAATTAATTGGGCAGTGTTCCTTCTGTTTCTTTTTCTGGAATAACTTGAAGAATGTTGGCATCAACTCTTCCTTGAAAGTCTGGTAGAATTTTACGCTAAAACTGTCTGGCCATGGTTCTTTTTAATATTGGGAGACTTTAAATGACTGCTTCTATTTCACTAGGGGTTATGGGTCTATTTGAATTGTTTATCTGATCTTAATTTAACTTTGGTAAGTGGTAATCCATTGAATAAAATTATCCATTTCTTTTAGATTTTCTGATTTGGTGCAATACAAGTTTTTAATGTATGTTGCTAAAATTATCTGGATTTGCTTGGTGTCTGTGGTTATATCTCCCTTTTTGTTTCTGTTTTTTGTTAATTTGGATGTATCTCTGTGTTTTTTTATCTAGTTATGATAAAGGTTTGTCTATCTTGTTGGTGTTCTTAAATAAAAAAACCTCACTATTTCATTGATTCTTTGTATTGTTCTCTTATACATACATTTATGTATTTCAGTCTTGAGTTTGTTTTTTCTTGCTGTCTAATCTTCTTACGTGTGACTAATTCTTTTTGTTCTAGAGCTTTTAGGTGTGCTGTTAAGTCACTAGTATGAGATCTCTTCAAATTTATGTCAGTATTTAGTGCTATAAACTTTCCTCGTAGCACTGCTTTTATTTGTTCTGTATGTTTGGGTATGCTGCATATTCATTTTCATTGACTTCTAGAAATCTTGTAATCCATCTTGATCTATTTTTCATCTTGTAGAGGGTTAATTATTTTTCATGAGTTTGTTAGCTTTCTGTTGTTTGTCATGGTTGATATCCAGCTTTAATCTGCGATGAACTGATAGGATGCAAGGAGTAATTTCAATTTTCTTGTATGGGTTGAGACTTGCTTTGTATCTGAGTTCATGGTCAATTTTGGACAGAATTTCATGAGGTGCAGAGAAGAAAACATATTGTTTTGGTTATGGTTGAAATGTTCTCTAAATTGGTTTATTTTGTTAGGTCCAGGATTTTTATGTTTAATTTTTGTCTGGATGACCTGGCTGTTGGTGAAAGTGGGGTATTGAAGTTCCCCACTATTAATGTATGAAATTCTATATGTGATTTAAGCACTAGTAATGTTTCTTTTACACACTTGGGTGCCCTTGTGTTTGGGGCATAAGTATTAAAATGTCTTGGTGAATTTTTCTTTTGATAAGAATCTTACCCTATCTCTTTTGATTAATTTTTGTTTGAAGTGTATTTTGCAGATTGCTTTTTCATTCTAGTTGCTTGTAAAAAATTTTTTCAACCCTTTACTCTAAAATAATGTCTATTCTTAATATTGAGGTATGTTTCTTGGATGCAGCAGAAGAATGGATTCTGTTTTTACATCCACTATGTCAGTCTGTGTTTTTTTATTGAAGAATTGAGATCATTGGTATTGAGAGTTTTTGAGAGATATCATGCATGTAGTTAACCTTTTTTGGTTGAAGTTTTCCTTCTCGCACCTTCTTTAGGGTAGAGTTTGTAAATAGATATTGTTGAAATTTGACTTTATCATGAGACTTTTTTATTTCCTCCATCTATGGTGACTGAAAATTTTGCTGGGGATAGTAGTCTGGGCAAGCATTAGTGGAATCTTGAGTCTGCAGCACATCTGCCCAGACCCTTCTGGCTTTTATAGTTTCCATTGAAAATCAGGTGTATTTCTAATAGGCCTACCTTTGTATGTTGCTTGGCCTTTTTTCCTTGGAACTCTTAACAATCTTTCTGTGTTTTGTATGTTTAGTGTTTTGAACATTATGTAACAAGAAGATTTTCTTTTCTGATCTAATCAATTAGATGTTGCGTATGCTTCTTGTACCTTTATAGGTACCTCTTCTTTATGTTAGTAAATTATTCTTTGATAATTTTATTGAAGAAATTTTTGGGCATTTGAGCTGGGTTTCTTCTTTCTTCTCTATAAATATTTTTCTCAGGTGTTGTCTCCTCATAGCATACCAGATTTCCTGGATGTTTTTGAATCAGAATTCTTTTTTTTTTTTTTTTTTTTTGATTCAACATTTGCTTTGCCTGATGAATTCACTTCTTCTATGGTATTTTTAGTGCTTGAGATTTTTTCTTTCATTGCTTGTATTCTCTTGGTGAATCTTGCCTCTGTAGTTCCTGTCCAAGTTCCGAAGTTTTTCATTTCCAGATTTCCCTCAGTTTGTGTTTTCTTTATTGATTCTATTTCCATTTTCACGTCTTGAACAGTTTTGTTTCCTTAAACTGCTTCTTGTGTTTTCTTGAATTTCTTTAAGACATTTATTTATTTATTTTATTTATTTATTTATTTGGGAACATGTACAAGTGGATCTGCTCCAACTCTGGTGAATGGGAAGGGATTTCGCCTGTGTTTTTATTTAGTCTTCCCCTGCAGTACATCCTCCAACCTCCCCTATTCCCCAAAATCAGAACACAAATGGTAAAAGAGTTCCCCTCACCCTATTCTCATGTGAGTGCATTCTAATTAAATAAATCTATAAAAGCCCCATTCCCAAGTAGGGTCACATTCTGGGTTTGTAAATAGTGGAGACTTCAACAGAAAACTGTTCACAGGATGATACAATTCACTTTATAACTTGATGCAAATGCCATGCTTTTGTAGACTAATTTTGCTTAACTACATATATTGAAGAGAATCCTGCCCCTTATTATAATCCTTCACCCTAAATAATATGTCTAAGATCACAAAAGAAAACTACAACTTTTTTTCATTCTTCCTTGTCTATCTCCCCCACTACTCTGAACACTCTAGCATATGTACCTGCCATAGACTTTCTGTCTTAGGTATTTCAGTGTCTGGAAATAAAGTAGATCTTCCATAACTATGTGTGTGAAGTAAAAAGCCTGGCATTACTGTCTGTCTCGAGAGTAGCACTTAATAAATGGTGGGTGCTATAGTTACTTGTAAAGTCCTGTTCTTCATCTAAATTGGTAGCCACTAGCCTCATATCAAAGAAATTCAATTTAATTTTTGCAAATGTAAATTTGAGTAACACCTAGTGGCTCAAGAATTGGGCAGATACACTATAGAACACTTTTACTCTGAAAGAAAATTGTATTGGAACCTGCTGGATATGAGGAAGAGCCATAGCAGCTAAAATAAGGATGTCAGAAAAAGCTCACATCTAATCTAGCCTCCCTGACCTAATTCCATAGCCCTGCCCTGCAGTCTCCTCTCTGATACAACTAAAGGGGCCCTATTTGCTTTTGTCTTCATGATCCTAGAAAGAAACTGAAGACAAACCTTTCTACAGTTATTAAATTAAAAATACAGATTAAATTTTAAAATATCACAAAAATGTTGTCTTTAAAATATGATTAGTATAATTACTGCAGACTACAACAGCTATTTTTTTCTTAAACTCTTCTCTTTGCTATTTTGGTAATTAAATGGTAGGTCTATTTCTTCCTCTGAAGATTCTGTTTCATACAAATTAAGATGGGCTCCATGTGTTGATCTGAATAAGTATGGCCCCCACAGGTTCATATATTTGAATGTATCAGGGAGTGATACTGCCTGAGAGACATTAGGAGTGAGGTCTTGTGGGAGTAGGTGTGACCTAGTTAGGGGCAGTGAAGTGGGCTTTGAGGTTTCAAAGCTCAAGACAGGCCTAGTGTCTCTGTCTGCCTGCTGCATGTGGATCCAGATGTAGAACTCTCAGCTACTGTCCCTGAACTGTAAGCCAGCTCCAATTAAAGGCTTTCCTTGTAAGAGTTTCTGTGGTCATGGTGTCTTTTCACAGAAATAGAACATTGACTAAGACATGCCATAGAAAGTAAAATGTGTTAGGGCAGGAAAGTAAAATGGTTTCTGGTTTCAGGGTACCACATGGATATAGATGCAGGAAAGGCTAGCAGGGAGGCAACAGGTATGTGTGTTCCAACAGTGGCTCCATCACTTCAGAAAGTACATGACTTTTTACATCAATTTCAGGTCCTAGCTTAGGCTTTCCAGTTCTGTGGGAACTCTGTGTTCAGAAAGTAACTTAATGCTTCTAGATGTCTCTTCTGGTTGGTGGTTAAAAACTGTGACTATGAATAAAAAGTTTTATGGATTCATATAAACAAACTGATGCTTCAGAAAACAGAATACCATGAAAGTATATTACCAGATGCTGAACCATATTACTAATGATGGGTTCATTAATATCATCTGCTAAGTAAAGGGCATATGAGGGTGTAATTAACTCATAATGCAATTAGGAAGTAGTAGAAAGCTTATTACTTGCATAAATTCCAAGGATTAGCTAAGAAAAAATATAAAATATCTGTGGCAGTGGTGATGGTTTATTTTGATTGACACATTGACTAGATTCAGAAATCCTTAGGCCCTTATTAAGGCAAATCTTTGGATGTGTCTTTGAGGAAGATCCAGAGAGGACCAACTGAACTAGGAGAGAGTATCCAGCACCTTCTCATGGGCACAGTCTATGACTCAATAAAAGAAAAAGAAAGAGAATTCATCTCTCTCTGATTCCTGATTTTCCCAGATATAAGAAACTTTGTATAGCAACCAGGAGCCTTTTCATTCCATACTTTGACTGGTATGGACTGGTAGAGACTATACCCTCAAACCAGGATCCAAACAGACCCTTAGCCCTTTGCTTATCTACAGATGTCTGGTTATAGCAACAAGGGATGCAACTCATAACTCTAACAGTAGTAAGCTCAGAATATGTCTGATTGAAAGAAGACTCTCAAAGGCCAGAGTCCATTGCAGAAAAATCCTGTTACTGTCACCCTCTCGTTGTTGAACAACTACACAGCTAAGGTGACTTTTCTGATAAGAATAGATGGTTCCATGGTATTCATTCCCAGACTAAAATCCATGCCTTCAAACCTCATCATCATTCCTTTTAGCTGAAGAGATTGATTATAACTGCTTGCCTTAAATGAGTCCAGGTCATTTGCCCTAGACTACTGACAATGGAGAGCTAGTGTCTCCATCATTCCATAAATGAGTCCTTACTGCCTGATTTGGGTTGCAGGGAAGATTAGTACATAGGAGATGAGTAAGGTAAGAGTAGAAGATTAATTGTATACAAAATACAAGACTTCCTGCTGGGTTTACTGAGCCACTGTTCAAAAGAAATAGAAGTTATCA
Organism: Mastomys natalensis; assembly: GCA_021653895.1. Lineage (NCBI taxonomy): Eukaryota > Metazoa > Chordata > Mammalia > Rodentia > Muridae > Mastomys > Mastomys natalensis. The sequence goes on along the minus strand of JAJTUV010000258.1, from coordinate 696,300 downwards.
CTTGAGGATTGTGGCAAGGCAAAGAAAGAAAATATTTACCAGGAATAGTTCTTAAGATAGAGACTAAATATTTTACTAGCATTTGAAACATGGGAAGCAGGAAAAGCATTTATATCCCAGGTCTTGAGATGCCTCTGTTTGTCAGTCTGTCTTAGTATTTTAGCTCACTGCTCATTAAAGTTATTACCTTAATACATTTAATCAAAATATTGACTCTATTCTCACACTGCAAATAACTCGTAACATGACTTGGAGCTTAATAATTTTTTAACCACTAGAAGGATAAGAAAACAATTCTTATCTTTGCATCATTAAAGTGGTAGTGCTTCATATGTATTTTATTTTAGTTACAAGTTTTTATTTTATTTTCATTTTAGGGGAAAAACTTTATTTTTATGTTCTTATTTGGGGGAGAGCAATCTACAAGCTTGCTATCAGTTTAACCAACACTATATTGTAGACTCTCCATTGACTCTCCAAATTAAACCTAGCCATTTATTTATTCTGTAATGCCATGAATGCTAAACAAAGAACTGATGATTACACATATTATTAACAAGGCTATTTAAGGTTTAGCTTCATTGGCATATAATTGACACATATGAATTGTGTGCATCCAACATGTATAATTTGATGTATCGTGTTGTGTGTGTGTGTGTGTGTGTGTGTGTGTGATTGAAAATCATCACAATGACTATAGACCTCTGTTTATTTAGACTACCTAACTCTGTTATTGACTTTAGTTGAAATGTTTGAGGTATAGGAAGCTCATTTCATTGAGTTTTTCAGAGTTCACCTGTTACTTAATAAGATCCAAAACTGAAAAAAAATATTCAACAAAAAAGCCCCTTCATAACTTTAATGGCTAAGAAATCCTACATGATCAGCAGTCATTAGTGTGGAAGCAATGGAGATCCTATACATAATATAGCAATCTACTGATTTTTAAAACAGATTATTTTCTAAAATATTAGCATCTTGTGTTTTACAATTATCACATAAACAAAACATTATTAGTATTGGTACCGATTTAAGTCTTTTTTAAAATGTCAAACTTTGATGAAGAATTACAGTTATGATTACTTATAAGTCTTAACATTTAAATATGTAATAATCATTTATCCTGATCTCTCCTATTTGACATTCTTTCCATTGCATAAATTTATTGACCAGAGGAAAATTGACAAATTGGTGTCCAAAGGTATGTAATACTCCTTTGTGTATGTATCTTGCATATGTGTTTGTTTTTGCATGTGTGTATGTGTATGTTTGTGGCGTGTGTGTGTGTGTGCATGCATTTATTCATATATGTGTGTAGGTGTGCACATGCCATTCCTTGTGCATAGAGTTTAAAGGACAGTGCCTGGTGTTAATCTTCACCTTCCATAATCTTTAAGCTGGGGTCTATATTTTGGTCATTTACTACTGCATACACAATGCTGGCTGGCAAGCCTCCAGGGATTCCCCTAGCTCTACCTAGAGGCACAGATATACATGACACTGTACTTGATTTATGTGAATTTTACACATTTGCTCAAGCCCTTTTTCTACTGAGTCATCTCCCCAACTTTGTGTTCTCTCACTCACTCTGTTTTATCTCTCCCTCTCTCCTTCCCTCCCTCTCTTCTCTTCTCTTTCTCTTCCCGTTTCCTCATTCTTTAATTTGATGAAATGAAGGCTACTGCATTAAACTGTGCAAATGCCTTTGGATAATGACTTTATATTGCTGAATTTTAAAAGTGCGACAAATTTAGAAACCTCAAACCTTCTTTTTCTTCCCTATAATCTTACAGTTCCTTAGGCAGAGACCCCAAAGTGGCAGGGCTTGGCTATCTGCTCACTTAATCATAATGCTGAAAGCACTGGCCAAATAAGCTCTGAAGCTCAAGATTCTATGCCAAGATCTTTTCTGCCACTTATGGACTTGCTTGGTTTTGCAATTATGTGATGGCATTTCCTATTTCCTTCTTAGCTGTTGCCTGTATCCCCGTTTCTTCTTAAAGGGCAATGCTAAGCCCTTCCCACCATTGCTTACTCCATCTCAGCAATGCAGAATGTCTTCTCCCATCATCCTCCTGGCTCAGAATCCCTCTTCTATATCCAACAACAGGAACTATTCTGCATTTACAGAACTCATGTTTGTAAGCTTAGACCCCCTCAAGTAGCACCCCATCTTTGATGTAAATAATTAATCATAAAACCCCTTCTTTCCATGTCATGATCCAGTCATTCAGGCTGAAGACAGAAGACATCTTAGTGTTTCATACTAGCTTCATAATTCTTTATTATTTTATAATTAACTAATTCTTTGACAATTTTATACATATTTATAACATTCTGGTTATACTCATTTCTCCCTCCCTCCTATCCCCTACCATCCACACTGTTTCCTTCTCTAGAAGGTCCCCATGCTACTTTTATGTCTTCTTGTTTTTTCTTTGTGCCTTACTGAGTTTAGCCAAAGCCATTCCTGTAGGGACAGTGTATATATTCCACTGCCTCAACCATTCCTCTTTCCCAGTAGCTATTAGGGAAGAACTGAGCTCCTTCAGCCCATTCCCCAATATGACCCAAATGTTTATAGGTTCTGACCTGTGTACATCCTGTGCAAGCAGTCACAGCTGCTGTTGAAATGAGTTAAGACAGCCTCGCCATCGTCAGAGATGGTATTGCACACCCTGCTTCCTATCTCCAGACTCTTCTGTTGTTTCTTCTCCTTCTCCTTATTCTTCCATCCTGCCTTTCCCTGCCAAATCTCAAAAAGTCATGCTGTTAATACGCAGGCCTCCTAACAGTTCAATGTCCCCTGAGAGAGCACTTGTAGTGATTGAAGTCATTAGCCTGAAATTGATCATCAACCTAATTCACAGTCAACAGGAGATCTGCGAATACTGAGCCAGGAATTATGAACCTAAGACAGTAATTTGAACCATGGTCAATGATGTACCATTGCTCCGACATTGAGGCTAGGACAGTTAGTAGATTTAAACTAAATCTCTGTGATCACCACATCTCCTCAGACTTTCCATCCAACTTTTGATTCTGCATCTTTATGATTCTTTTCTGAGATAAAACACCTTTTGGCCTTATACCTTACATATTTCATTTGGATTGAGTATTGTGAGATGCATCATCAACTTGTTAAGCTTTTTATAGGAAAAATAAATATTACCTTATTAAATAAGCACACTAATTATGTACCTAATCGTAAGTTCATAAATTTTTCAAACAATGCTTTAAAATTGTCAAAGGACAGAACATCCTTTCTCATATTGTAATTTAGCTTAGTTCCTTCAGCTCCAATTTTTTTGTGAGGCCCTGACCTCTCCTGTGATTCATGCACTGTTCTGCCAGTACTAAAGAATGCTGCCTCACACATGGGCCACTCTTTCACCTCCTGGCTCAGCTCCTACCATTGCTGCTAGCAACAACCTTAATCATAGTGACAATTTCTTCAGGGTCCCCTCCTCTCCACTTCAGATAGACAAAGGCTTGGTCCTATGCTTCAGAGCTCTGGCAGGTCTGTAGTCCTGTCTCCCAAGAGTGTAGCTTAAAATATTCACAATTTCCTCTCTCTCTCCTCTCTCTCTCTCCTCTCCTCTCTCTCTCTCTCTCTTTCTCTCTCTCTCTCGCACATGCTCACACACACACTTTTTTTTTTTTTACTAAATTTATTATTTGCTTACCACTTATACTGTCTAAAGCACCTCAATTTTGTATGCGATGTTTTGAGAATAAAACAAACCTGAGGAACTAGAATCTCTGAACTTTTAAAGCCATAGCACCCATTGTTGTCTTTTAAGCTTTATTAGAAAAATGGGGGGGGGGGCGGAGTTCAGAGAATAATGCTGTGTGCCGTTGTAGAAGATTTGTGTCTCCTATTTGTGAATACTATTCCAAATAGGAATATACATATCCTATATATAGGAATTGTGATAGGAATATACATATCACAATTTCCTCATTTTAAGTTGACAGCTTTGTCACATTGTATGTTAACACAAAATAATAATGACAAGAATACTAAAATTAGCAAGCATTTCTGGGTATTTATAACATGGTGTATGCCAGACAGAGCATATTATATCTAATCCATCATTTTCTCTTTACTAGTATTGTATACATTATGATCTGTTATCCCTATTTCTTCTTTCTCTCCCTCACTCTCCTTCCCTCTCCCTTCCACCCCTCCCACCCCACCCCTGTCTCTTTGTGTAATATTTCCCATAGTAATTGTACAACAGATGTACCTTAAGAATTGTCTACATGTCTTCTATCTACAATCATTGCTTATTTTCTGTCTTTTTCCTATACTTCACAGAAATGTTTCTCTCTCTGAAATTAAATGACGTTTTGTTTTCTTTTCTTTTCTTTCTTTCTTTTCTTTCTTTCTTTCTTTCTTCTCTTTCTTCCTTCCTTTCCTCCCTCCCCTCCCTCCTCCTCCCTCCTCCCCCTCCCCTCCCTCCTTCTTCCTTCCTTCTGTTTGTTTAAGACAGGGTTTCTCTGTGTGACCATGGCTGCCCTGGAACTCTCTTAGCAGACTAAACTGGCCTGCCTGCCTCTTCCTCCCAAGTGCTAGGATCCAAGGTTGTGTGTGTGTGTTGTGTGTGTGTGTATGTGTGCAACTTCTGCCTGGCTTTCCTTTATTTTTTCCCCCAACTTTTTTTTACCTTTTTTAAAATTTTTTCAGGCATTTTTTTCGCCTGGAAATTTTTTTGGGCTTTCCCTTTCCCCTTTATAACTTCTCGTAATATGGCAAATGGCCTTTTTTTTCGTAAAAAGGTTATTTAAAAAAAAAGAAAAAAAAGAAAGAAAGAAGAAAGAGAAAAAAAAAAGAAAAGAAAGAAAAAAAAGAAAAAAGGGAAAAAGAAAAAAAAAAAAGGGGAAAAACAAAAAGGGGAAGAGGGGGAAAAAGAAAGGAAAAGGGGAAAAAAGGAACCCCTGGGTTTTAAAAAAAACAAAAGGGAAAAGGGGGAAAAAAAGGGGGTTTTTTTTTTTAATTTGAGCATTTATATGTGAAGCAAATACTAATGCTAAATCTTCACCTCTTAAAAGGATTTTTTTTTTCTTTTTTTTTTTTTATTTTCAGCAAATCAAGAAAATTTAAAAAGCATTCAAACAGAATAAAATGAAAGAAACAAACAAGCAAAAACCAAGTGTCAGATATACTTATACAAGAATTCTATAGAGCCTTCAAACAAGCAATACTTTTTGAGTTATGTTTAAAAAATTCAGAACCACAATAAGCTCCTTCACAAAGCAAATAATATTGAAATAGTGAAATCAAGTATAAACCCAACAAAAATATATAATTATAGTCCAGTATCTCTCATGAATATACATACAAAAATTCTCAATGAAGTAGTTGCAAACTGAATACAAGAGATATAAAAAATAATATTCTATGAACAACTGAACAACTGTTTTTTTTTTAGAAGACCATACTCCATATACAGGCTGCATGTTTTGGGATAGCCCCCACTCCAGATGTTTGAGACCTACATGAAAACCAAGCTGCACATTTACAACATATGTGCAGGGAGGCCTGGGTTCAGCCCTTGGAGGTAGATCTGTGTAGACTAGGTATGCTCCACGGTTGGTGATTCAGTCTCTGAGAGCTCCAAGGGTTCAGGTTCGTTTACTCTGTTGATCTTCCTGTGCAGTTCCTATCTCCTTAGGGCCCACAGTCCTTCCACCTATTCTTCTTTAAGAGTCCTCAAGCTCCATCCACTGTTTGGCTCTGGATGTCTGTATCTGTCTGAGTCAGCTGCTGGTTAGAGCCTCTCAGAGGACAGCTTGCCCCTGTCTGTTCTCAGGCTGGAGGTTTAGATCCTGGGAGCTCTGGTTGAATCTTTTGATACTCGTTCTAAAAAGGACAAAAGCATCCTCACTTTGGTCTTCCTCCTTCTTCTTGAGTTTCATGAGGTTTTACAGTCCTCTGAATTCTTGTATTGGGTGGTGACTGAATACTATCAAGGGCGGGGCTATGTAAACCCAAATCCAAGGCAGCAACTTGAAATGAGGGGATCCATTTTGTAGGCTTGAGCAATGTGGGTGACTGAGATTGCACAGTTAGAGTGGGGATGTGTTTGAACCCCAAATCTTGGGCACAGAATAAAGAAATGAAGGTGTAGGAGGATGTCCTAGCTTCACATAAAAGAGAAGGTTACAGAACACGGCATCCTACACTTATAATCTCAGCATTCAGGAGGGTGAGGCAGGAGGATCCAGAAACTGAAGCCAGTCTGGGTAACATAACAGGATCTTGCCTCAGGAATGAACAAACATGAATAGAAAACAAACAAAGAACTCAAGAAATTAGTCTCTACACAACCAAACAACCCTATTAAAAAATGGAGTACTGAGCTAAACAAAGAATTCTCAACTGAGGAAACTTGAATAGCCGAGAAGCACCTAAAGAAATGTTCAGCATCCTTAGTCATCAGGGAAATGCAAATCAAAACAACCCTGAGATTCCACCTCACACCAGTCAGAATGGCTAAGATCAAAAACTCAGGTGACAGCAGATGCTGGCGAGGATGTGGAGAAAGAGGAACACTCCTCCATTGTTGGTGGAATTGCAAGATATTGCAACCACTCTGAAAAACAGTCTGGAGGTTCCTCAGAAAATTGGACACATCATTACCTGAGGACCCAGCTATACCACTCCTGGGCATATACCCAGAAGATGCTCTAACATATAACAAGGACATATGCTCCACTATGTTCATAGCACCTTTATTTATAATAGCTAGAAGCTGGAAAGAACCCAGATGTCCTCCAACAGAGGAATGGATACAAAAAATTGGTACATTTACACAATGGAATATTTATTAGCTATTAAAACAATAATTTGAGAAATTCTTATGTAAATGGATGGAACTAGAAAATATCATCCTGAGTGAAGTAACCCAGTCACAAAAGAACACACATGGTATTCACTCACTGATTATTGGATTTTAGCCCAGAAGCTTGAAATACCCAAGATTCAACTCACAGACCACATAAAGCTCATGAAGAATGAAGACCAAGTGGGGGGAGAGGACTTCAGTACTTCTTAGAAGAAGTAACAAAATACTCAAGGGAGCAAATATGAATACAAAGTACAGGACAGAAACTGAAGAAGGGGTCATCTGCAGACAATTCCACCTGGGTATCCATCCCATGTGCAGTCACCAATGGTAGATGTTGATGTGGATGTCAGGATGTACATGCTGACAGGAGCCTGATATAGCTGTCTCCTTAGAGGTCTGCAAGAGTCTGACATCCTCAGAGGCAGATGCTCACAGCTAACCATTAAACTGATCATGGGGTTCCCAATAGAGGAGTTAGAGTGAAGACTGAAGGAGTTGAAAGGGTTCAGGACCCCATGAGAAGAACAACAATACCAACCAACCAGAGCTCTCAGGGTCTAAACCACCAGCCTGGGAGTGCTTAGGGAGGGACCCATGGCTCCAGCAAGGGAGGTATAAGTGGGAGAAGAGATCCTTGGTCCCATGAAGGCTGGAAGTCCTGTGGGGGGGGGAATTTGAGGGTGGGGAGGTGAAGTACGGTGGGGGGGATGTGGGGGCACACCCTCATAGAAGCAGGAGGAGGGAGATGGGATAGGGGGTTCCTGGAGGGACGGGGGGTGGGGGAGAGATGGGGTAAGGGGAGAGCATCTGAAATGTAGATAAAATATCTAATAAAAATAAAAGAAAACAAAGAAATCTAACAATGCTACTCTGGCTTAATTTACTGTTAAGAAGAAAGGGCTTACTATTTCTCTTTGCTGGATAGTTGGTTAACCCTTTGCCTCCTTTAATTTTTTTAGTGAGCACAAGCCTTAAAATCAAGTATCCCTCTAATTCCCCATCTTGAGTGGTTCTAGATCCGGTTAAACAAAACAGACACCAACCGAGCTGTGTGGAGTAGTCCTCAACTATTAAAAGGATTCGTGCTAAGGTCGTTTCCACAGACCTTCTGATTTCTCTTGGCCTGTATGTGCATGGAGAGATTACATAACTTACAGCTGCTCCTATTGCGTACGATGGATGAGAACCTGTCTCACTTCCGCTTCCACTTCCTTTTCTTCACATTCTTTGAATTCACCTGCCTTGACTTCTGATCTGCTTGTTACTCACCTCCATATCCTAACTCTGGATCTTCTCTTCAGTCCCAGCTGTCCCCAGTAGGTGCTGGGATCTTAGTCTCAAACTGTCTCACACACCCAAGGCAGCGCCCTCTCTTTCCTTCCTCTCACATTGCATGAAGGCTCCAGCTGTTTGATACTTCCACTGGTCTCTCCTTGAAGCACCCACTACCCTTCCGTACTCAGAGAGAGACACTGCAAAGCAGATTTTATTTTCCTTGAAATCTCCCCATTTTAACTAAGGATTTTCAGGGGAACGTAAAAATCTGTTTGTGATCTTCGGTCTTGATTGGAGGGAGTCTCCATGTTACCAGAAACAAATACCTCTTCTATCAATTCTCATGTCCTTTTCTCCATTAAGTGTCATTTCACAAACCTGTGCCTTAACTCTTGCCTTTCTACCATTTCAGGTAACTAATCCTTGGCCCACTACTTCCCTTTGGTATCTATGTACTCAGTTTAGTATTGGTACTTATATATCCATAAAGCACCCTATAGAAAAAGGAAAAAAAATCAAACATAAAGCAACATTTCGCTGTGCCCCCCACCCCCATTTTTTTCTCCAGGCCTACAGCTTTCCTCTTCTTCATAGTCAACGGATTTTTTGCTCTGACTCTAAACTTTGAATTGTCCTCCCAACAAGATACTAACACTTTTAGGTCTAAACCTGGACTCCTTTTCATCCTGATTCCATTATTCTCTGTATTTGAAGAGCATTGGCCTCTCTTTGTTCTTTAACAAGACACCCTATCTACCCACCCCTACCCTGATTTAAGCAGAAACCCTCCTCACATACCCCTATAGGGCTACAGGCTCTGCTTGGGTTTTCAGTTCTTGATCCTTTGAAGTTCTTGAGCTTTTGCATGTCCCTGAAAAGACAGCCATCTGGGCTTTGTTCTCAGGCATTTCTATTCTTATTTTGGTATCCCATAGTGCTCAAGTGTGGCCATACATTAAAGTCACCCACAAAGCCTGGAAAAATGTAGCTGTCCTCTTCCTGTGCTAGGTCACTTGAGTCTGAATTACTAGGGAGTGAGGTCATGCCCTTATGCTCTTCAGAAAGTCTGCCAGGAGCTGTGATCTATAGCCCTGAGAATCTGTTTCTCATGGTTTGCAATGTTGTGGATGAAAATCTGAGCTTAGCATATGCTAGGCAAGCAATTTACCTCTAAACTGGTTCTTAATCATGTCTATGCCTTTGCAGCCAATGCAATGGCCACCAATGATTTATCTCCATTATCTAAACTCCAGACTTTCATCACACACACATACACACACGCACACACGCACACACACACCCCACTCACAGAATTTCCATACTCAGTAGTCTAGGGCTGCTTCCCAGTCTCCAGCACCCTCCTATCACTTTCAACAGTATTCCACCTCCCTCTTTTTCTCTTAATGAAAGATGTCACACTTTTTCACATTTCTGTGAACAAGAAATATGGTAATTCTTTTGAATTTATCTCTCCCATTGAAACCAAATGTCATATCAATTTCACTTGTATAGTTCTCTAACCATCTCTCCGTCATTGCCTGTATGCACAGGTACTGCTGTAAGCTAAGCCGCCAACTCCTACTACAAGACAGTACATCCATCCCCTAACTGGTACAGCCCTCCTGGTTTTGTTTATGTTTTTTCATCCACTTCTCACACATCACAGCTCTGTTCCATGACAAAAATGGCTCCCCAGGATCAGCTCACTGCTTTTTCCATTCCTCCCTGAATTCTGCACATAGTTTGGATAATAATTCTGTGATTTTTCAGTTTCTCCCTCTCCTTTTACCTAGAACACATGCCTTTCTTTAGCTCCTCAGTCTTCTGCTTTTCATTCTAGCTCAAATACTATTTTCTAGAAGTATCTTTATCTAAATCTGCAGAGTGGACTCAAAAGAGCCTCCTATATGTTCCCTCTCCTATGTCCATTTATTTCTTATTTATTTGTTTATTCTTATACAAAGTAATTGATTTTATTATGACTTCTCATACATATGTGTCATTATACTTGCTGTTGTTCAGCTCCCATCCCCACTCTCCACACCCATGATCATTGTACCTCTTAGCTGCTTCTATTTTAACACCCATAGCTGTGGCATGTGCACGTTCATGCATGTACACACATACACATACTACTGCATCTACATTGATATCTATATATGTGTATACATATTCCACTCATGAGATAAAAACATTCCTTAGTCTTTCAAGGTCTGGTTTATTTTCTTTAATTATCTCTAGTTGCATCCACTTTAGGGTACATGCCATGATTTCATTCTTCTTTAGGTCTAATGAAAAACAGCAATTAAAATACCAAGGCAGACAAATGCTGCAATATGAGATTACCTTAACTAATTATGCCTAGACTCTAATTTCAAATAAAGTCATATCAAAATACAAGGGTACTAACATATGAATTCTTTTGGGATGCAGAATGCAACCAATAGCAAGTGTGAATTGCTGCCATCATCGGGCAGTTGCATAGTACCATTAGCTTTCAGGAACGTATTAAAGACTCTTTTTAATGTAGTATGCATTATGGTGGTCTCGGTAGAGAAGTGTGTGAATGGCTATGAATAAACACAACTACCATACTAGTCTCCAACTTGAACACTACAAGGTTGGAAGCAAGAGATGGGGCCTCAGCAACAGTAACTTCTTTCTATCTAACTTCCTTCTAAGCCACTGGTTCTCAACTTTCCCATTGTAGCAAACCCTTTAATACAGTTCCCCATGTTGTAGTAAACCCCAAACATAAAATTACTTCGATGCTACTCCGAAACTGTAATTTTGCTACTGTTATGAATCATAATGTAAATTTCTCATATGCTGGATATCTAATATACAATCCCTATGAAAAGGTCATTCAACTCCCAAAGAGATTGTGACCTAAAGGTTGAGAACCACTGTCTAAGCAAAGTAGATTAAGAATCGACCTATTCAATATGAAATGTGTAAGCATGTTGGAAGATGTAGCTTTTGCACTGATTTTGCTATCAAATAAGGAAAAAAATCATCTCTATGCTCAACAATTGAAAGCATCATAGACAAACTCAAGAAGATCATAAGAGTTCAAAATACTATGAAATAAATACTATATATTAAAAAATTTAGATAGATCCATATTTATTAAATCTAAATAATACATTAATAAATCAACCCCCTGATTATATTAATTATAATCACACACACAAACACACACATACACATATAGATTTTCCTGCAATGAATTTAATTCTTGAATTGTAAAAAATGGGAACAAAAGCAAAATTTTAATTTCCATGATAGCAACTTTATACCAAACATACATACAAAAATAGTGGCAAAATGCATATTAACAATTCCCTGTAAAAATCTCAGTGTACTGATTGGAAGTAAACTCTAGCCATTTATATTTATCTTCATGCTTGAGCCTTGAAAAGACAAGGGACAGTAGTTTATGGTACTACTTGGGGACACTGCTGGGAGATGGATGCTACAAAGAGACAGATATATGGTGACTTGGAAATAGGTTGCAGTAATGCTCACATTCAATATGAGTAGCCAATTTGGAAAATTAGGACATTAGATTTATCACATAGTTATAATTTCTAATGGGCTGAGGAGTCATAGATTTGACCAGATCAATACTTGGCTCAGTTTCAGAACAGAAAATGCTGAAGTCCATAAAACTTCAAAACTAGAAAGAACTGGCTAGTGGATTTGTATATGGAGTGAACTAAAGATTACATGGTGGTAAAGGCTGCCTTCCTCAAATCACAAGAGTAGGGGGGAAATGTCATAACTATAATAAAAATATGTAATGTTTAAAAATCATGTTTGTAGGCATGTTGAATGCCTATAAGAAACTAAAAGCTCTTGCCACTTGGTGTAGTATCTGGACAAATAGAGAGTAGGCACTTCTTGAAAAAATCCCTCTGTAGTTTTGACTCCCCCAGAGATATTTTGAGGCCTTCTCTGACAGCTTACTAAGTATATTAAAAACTACCTTTTTTTTTTTTTTACAATAATGTGTCCTTTTGTTCTACATTCATTTCTACTTAACCAGCTAGTCAAGAGCATAGGAAAAGTGGTACAAAGAATTGTGTACTTATTATATTATCACATGAAAAAGAAGTTCATAGTACAATCAGGAGTTCAGAATGCCCTAAGCCACTGAGACTGAACTTGAAACTCCATGGTTGGAGGAAGGTCCTCTCCCAGTGCATCCAAGCAGGCATGGCCATACTTTGTTACTCACCTTACATTGCATATGCAGGCTAAGTCTACTCCCATTGAATTTCCTGAACTATTGAAGGGTCAGAGGAATATCTTTAATAAAACACATTTCCTTGAGTGGTTTGTAGCCATGTGTGTATCTTAGTGAATCTAATCTAGGTGCCCAAGATACATTTATTCAAAGCTCATCAAAATGTCATGGAAAGGGACTGAATGTCAAGAGACCTGAAAGTTTATGGGTCTGTTTCAGGCTTTTTATGTCTGGTCAAAGAGTCATAATGTACCAGGACTGCTTAGAACTCAAACACACTGGAAGTTAAATTCATTTTTTAAAATAATTTAGTCTAGGAAACCTCAGAGTTGATTCATAACTCAACTATGCAAAATGTTTAATCTGTATACTAATGCTAATAACATCCAGATACCAAAAAAGTACCACATTTAGACTAGCATCATCTGAGTATTACATAAGTCCTTTCCAAATGACTAAAACACAACAGATACCTTGAAAATATTCACCCATTAAAAGGAAATCAGGCAGAATCATATGAGATTCTGCAGGTTATAATTTTAAGTTCCACACTATCATCTATTTAGATAAGCAAGAATTGTGACTTCATTTTTAGAAGGTGAAAGATCAGTGGCTGGAGAGATGACTCAGTGCTTAAAAACACATACTCCTCTTGCCAAGAACCAGGGTGTAGACCCCAGCACCCAAGTCAGGCAGCTCCAAGCCATGTGTAACTATCTTCAGGAGGTCTAATGCCTTGTGGTACCTGTGCTCATAAGCACACATCCACACACATAATCATATATACAAGTAAATATTGTTTAAAGGAAACCATGAAATTACATATGCCATCGCAGAGCATTGCTATTGTTATTGTATCATGCCGTGTAAGGTATGATTGAGCAACAGCAGAAGCAATGCCACGTACGTCCCACGATACTGTAGCCTATTTTAAGTTCTTCCTTCATGCTCCGAAGAAAACTTTTAGTTTTGGTTCATATGAAAGAAAAGGAAGAAAAAAAAAGAAGAAAAACAAAATCCTAAATCTTATCATAACACGAGGAACACATACTATAATTGGCATGAAATTCAGTTCTAGTTTGTCTCTAAAAACAAGATGCTTATCCTAGCATAGTTCATTGACTTTCTAATGCTACATATTTGAATTATAAAATGGCCTGCTCCTTATGTGGCTAACCTAAGTGGTTGCTCTTTGAATTTAATGTGTGCTTGGTGCCTCAAGTCAGCGCCATCCAGGCAGAAAGTGAGAAATGGGCTTGAACTTCCTTGAATTATAGAATTGCCTGGGAATAAGTTTAATCCCTATAAAGATGCTACAAACATAAATGGAAACTGCTTTTTATTTCTTCTTTTAATAAGGGTTTCTAATTCAAATGGTTCAATTTTTTAATTAAGCCAAAGAAAAAGGTACGTGTAATTGTGTAGCATTAAGGACATAATTTAACAGGTGTCTGAATAATCTAATTTTAGTTTACAAATGTAAAATCGGTTAATTTTACGAATTTCTTCATTTCTCACATTTTGTTTCTTTCAGATCAGTTAAACTATAAAATAGACTAACTGTTAGTTTAGAGGAGTTTATTAACAGTCCTGCAACCAACTGAAAATTTGCTGAGTTGGTATCTTTATGCTGATGCTCAATTAGTCTGGGAGGTGGGAGGAGCAATGGTACTCTTCCCTAGGACTTCAGGGTGTCTCCTTTTTCTGGATGTCCATCGTTTTCTTTTGCCACTCCTCATTTGCTCTCAGCTCTTAGGCTCATACATTTGAGTGTTTGGTACCCAGTTGATGGAGATATTTCAAAGGAGGTACTGCCTTGTTGGAGGAGTTGTGTTTTGGGGGATTGGCTTTGAAGTTTCAAAAGCCTGTCCCATTCCCAGTTAACACTCTGCTTTATGGTTGTTATCTCAACATGTAAACTTTCAGCTACCACCCCAGTGCCTTGTCTATCTGACTGCTGCTAAGCTTCCCATCATAATGGTCATGGACTAACCTTCTAACACTGTAAGCTGCCAATAACTCTTTCTATAAATGTGTTAGTCATGGTGTCTCTTCAAAGCAATAGAAAAGTAACTAAGATACTCCTCTAATCTTGATATTGACATTAGGAATATGGTAGACTTTGGTCACAAGGATGACTATAATGCCTAAAACCATATGTATCTCAATCTAGACTCATTCTTTCCCGCCAAAACCTTCTTCTTCAATGGACTACCAAGGAAGCCTAACTTTGACATTTTCTGTTTCATGAGCCACACACTCAGTCCCATCAGACAGCCCCTCTGGCCTTCCTTCAACAGCTGGAATCTGACAATTTCTTACAACCTCCATTGCTCTGTTTGTCTTTCTCATCTGTATTACTGCTTCATGTCTCAACTGGTCTCTCAGCCATTGTCTATTTTCTAATATAACCGGGTTAAGGCTGTTAAATTCAGGCTATAGCTTTGCTCCAAGCTTCAAAAATTCCAATCTTCCTAAAAATGGAGATGAAGAACCTTTGAATAGTCTATTGCCAGTGGTTGCTACTACAGCTTTGACTTCATTCTTGCTGTTCTATGCTGCTCTAGTCACACCCTTTTGCTCTGCTCTTGGGCCTCCAGCACAGTGCTACATCAAGGGCTTTATCCTTCCTATCACTTCAGCCAGACTCTGCATTCCCTGGATTTCTTGCTCATTGCTCAGCTCTCTTAGTTCCTCTCCCAGCCACTCTAGTAGGTCCTGGTATATGGAACTAGGTAGCCAATGTTTGTTGAAGGAATGAATGATTACTCTCCACCTATCACTTGGATAGAAGCAGAAATAATAAAATTGAGAGTTTTAAATTATCAGGTTTGTCCATATTTATATATAAATATAATAGTCCATTGTGATCATTGGGATATATAAAAACATTGCGGGCACATATTATTTTAAAACGTTGCTAAATATTTTTGTTTTAATTTAAAAAAAAACTCTACTGTCAATCAAGGAGTCAGAAAGCATATCGTATTAATTATTTCTGGGTCATTAATGAACTTTACTGTGCTGTTGCCCTCAGAGCACTAAATATAGCTGATATCAAACCAAAGGTCCTTCATGATCCTTGAGTTTCTGTAGAAATATTCAGGCTTATGGGAAGAAGTTTTAATGAGACATTGTACTGTTGGGGAGAGAAGAAATCATAGTTTCTGACCCCAGGGGCATTGATAAAATAATAGGACAAAAGCTCCAGGGAAATTAGTTTTTAGGAAGTAGAATCCAGTGGCTCATTGCACATTCTAAATAGCATCAGAGTGAGAATGACAGCCTGGCTGATTGGGTTTAGTGATGCGGATAGATTTGGCTGTTGTATTACTCGAATTCAATTGAAAACCCCCAGATATGATTGAGGTTTGCAGAGGTATAAAGATGATTGGGCCAAAATACATTCTAGAACTTCTTTTAAGTTAGAATGGCAGGTGGGTCAAAGGGAAGTCAAACTGATAATTTCACAATTGCAATTTTAATTGTGGAAACTTGATAATCTTTCGTTTTCACTGCCTGGCCTGATTTATTATAACTGCAGACATGTATGTAACAGTTGGCTCATACCATTCATTGCATATACCCAGGAAGATGTACAGCTATGAGCTGACAGCGAACAAGTCCATGTGAAGATTAAGTTGGAGAGGGAACTTGTAGACAGCGGCATGAATGTACAGGCTCTGACTGCAAAAAGGGAGAGAAAAGGGGGACTACTAGAGAGAAGTTCTCATGTTCTGGATGTGAAACCAGTGCTTCATGAGTACCTGCATCCCACCTCACCCAGACTAGTATCCCTCAACCTATGGATAGAGAGACCCCTGAAGACTAGCAGAAAACACAGAGAATTATGTCATGATTCATAACAGTAGCAAAATTACAGTTATGAAGTAACAACTAAAATGTTTTTGTAGTTGGGGGTCACCACAATATGAGGAACTGTATTGAAGGGTCACAGTATTAGGAGGCATGAGAACCAGTGCCCCAGACACTATTTTCAAGTCTAACTTCAGTGTGGTTTTACTAAGTGATGGGATCTTTGGCAAATGATTAAATGATAGAAAAGGAAGCCCATTATTGGTATCATTGTCTTTACAAAGAAGTAAGAGAAACCTATGATGGTTTGAATGAGAGGGATTCCCACAGGCTCAAATGTTTGATTGTTTGATGCCTAGTTGGTTAAAATGTTTGGGAAGACTTAGTAGGTATGGCCTTGTTAAAGGAGGTGTTACTTAGTGTGGACTTTGAGGTTTCCAAAGGCTCATTCCATTCCCAGTGTACGCTTTCTACTTGTTGCTTGTAGTTTGAGATGGGAGCTCTCAGCTGATCTTCCAGTCAACATGCCTGCTGCTTTCATACCCTGCCGTGATGGACAATTATCCCTCTATAACTACAGCCCAAGATAAACCCTTCCTTTTATAAATTGCCTTGATAATGGAGTTTTATCACAGCAATAAAAAAGTAAAATAAAAACACAGTTTCTCAGCACATGAAGGATCAGTGAAGGGATTGTGGTTCATGAACCTAAAATCCCTTTCTGGATAGACTCTAACAAACCTGACAGTACTTGGATTCCTAGCTGCCAAGACTGCTCCACTGTAAGGGATGAATATTATCTTATTTGGCAGAAACCAAGCAAATAGCTTTTTGTCACAGCAGCCCAAGGGAACTAAGCTAATTATGATGGCTGGAATAGCCATGTGTCCATTAAATAATATTCCATGAAGTATTCAATAAGGTACACATGTGCATCGCCTACCACACTTGGAGTCTAGGTCCTGATTCTTCCTGTTTTCTAAGTAAATTCTGTTGAGACTTAGTCAAATCAGATCCACATGATAAATTTCTTGATGTGGGATGGATAGCTATAAAAACAAAGCAATAAAAATTAATAATCAGTGAAATAAGTGAATAAATAAGTGAAAGCATAATAAAATGATGGATTTTTACATATATACTTCCGATTTGCTGGTTAAAAATTGGGTCAAATTAAAATTAATTATCGAATCTCAGCTAATTGTTGGCCCACTTCCAAAAATAAATTAATAAATAAATTCCACTGACTTACAGATCTTTATCACCCAATTATGTCAGAGACTATTAGGAATGTCTTCAAGTCAGCCTATACTGGCCTCTCTACTGCCTCACCCCATGTTCTGTAGGTACCAAATAGTTTGCATTCAATATTAACAGCCTGTGGTCCACCTGAACTTTACCATATGCACTTACCTGCACAGGAGAAAGGACATGTTTCTCCCACAGACAGCAACTCAGCTGCTTCTTGCCCCTTCAACTTTAGGAATCTAGTGAAAATAATTCTTCCCATCCCTATCTACACAGTTTCCAACTGAAAGAATTTGTGTGCTAATTAAATCACCTTTTTCTTTTCAGGATCCTTGGACTTCAGAGTTGAATCTAGACATTTTCATAGAGTGAAATTTTAGCTATTGGATGTTTTTTTTTTCAATCTTAATGACAATGGGCTATCTCATGGTACATGAGCAACCCCAAAGTTTTAGTCATTTATAACAATAAATACTTGCTTTTCCTTTATCTTGTCTATCCATTAGGGACTGGTGGGAGGTGGAGGAAAGATGAGGTCCTTAGTTGTAGACATAGCTGATTAGAGACTACCATCTTTAAAAATCCCACTGCATGACACAGAGGAGAGGGGCATCAGATCCTGTGCTCAAAGATTTTTCCTTGAAAGTGACACAATTGCTGTTCACTTTCTCTTCTGTCTCTTCCTCAGTCACTTCTTTTCCTTTGTCCTTCCTTTCTTTCTCCCCACTCTTCTTTCTTTCTCTCTCCTAGGTTATAGTGATATTAAGAAGACATGTGATGCTTATATGCATTTTAAAAGGAGATGAATATCATTTCCATTGCTGCTCACATTTCATCAGCTAAAGTCGGGTGACTGTGCCTGTCACCTGGAGGTACAATGAAATGGAGACTTACCACTTCCCTTAAAGGAGAACTGGAATTCTGAACAGCCATGTTAGTGACTACACTTCCTTTCTTCAAATTTTGCTTGAATGGTCTTTTCCTTGCCTCCTCCCCAGGTCTTCCCCATCTACCTGTGCCACACCTCTACCTGTGTAGCCCTCAGTCCTGTAAAGGCTGAAAGTTTCCCTACCTATCGTACTTGATGGTTCTTGGGCTTTGTTCATCCTGAGGATCACTGTTGTTTCCATGAGTTATTGACAGTCTCATAGAGGGGAGCACTCGTAACCAAATGCATTTACAGTCTTGTATATCTGATCTTAAGCATCACACGCCATCACTTCTGCCTGATAACCAACCCTGCAACGGAGTAAGACCGACCACAATGATGTAAATAATGGTGACTATTGGAAGCTGGATGTGATTCCTAACTAAAAGCTCGGTAACTCTCACGTAAACCCATGGCTACAAATATCCTCTTTCTGACTCTTAGGCTCTGCCAGGCAGCAGACCTAGCATGGGTTAAGCAAAATTTAAAACCTCTCCTTGGGTGAGGGATTTGTTCTTTAGACTAGAGTTGGTCTTCTGCTTTGCAATCAAAGGTCTCTCATATAGCATTCTCTCTGTTTAGTACCTAAAGGAACACATACACACTTCCTTGGCATATTCACTTCATTTATAACATAAATGCTATTTTTAAGTGCCTTATGTTCAGGTGGTTGTTACACTTGAAATGGTTCTCAAAAGGGAACAGGGAAATAATTGATGGTTTTTCTGGTCCTTTCCCTATAGGAGCATGAGCTGGGTAAGCTAAGTGTGACTTTAAATAGAACACTGGGAGGAATCAGAAATAGTGGCACAGTGGCAGAAACCCCACAGCAAGATCCATCCTTGTCAGCACTCTGTGGTTCTACAAGCCAGGATTCTTTCTAGTCTAATGAGGAAATCGTTGAAAAGTATTAGGCGTACATGCAGTTCTGGAAGGGAAAGGCAGTTTTTTGGAAGGCAGGGCTATCTGGGGCTACTGTAATAAGGAGGAAAGAAACGTGTAATTTCTTTTCTGCATCCACAAATTGAAAGAACAAGGGTAGATCTAGCGCCTCTCTTTTAAGAAAGAAACCTCACTTAGTGAGAAACAAGCCTGTCCTCCTCGCTCCATCAACCATTGAAAGAGTTTTATTTATTGACTGCTCAAATCAGCTGCTTCTTAAGCCAGCAATGTGTCTGGGACACATTCAAGCAAACCGTGTGAAGGTTGTCTGTGATGGTCTCACAAAAAAATCTCCCCTCTTCCTTCTTTATTTCGCTATCTATCGTCCCTGCATTTTGGTTGCCTGTGACCAACCGTCTTGAATCTCTCACACTCTAAATTCCAGCACACTCAATCCTAGCGTGTTCATGGTATGCTGGGCTCCTCCTCCCACTGCCTCCTCTCACCTCCCTCCAGCAGCAGCTTGCTTCATCCCAAGAAAAACATTGCCCTCCTGGTCCAAGCTTGCTCTGTTTACGTTTCCCTGCTCTTTTCCTCTCCCCTGCTTGGCATGCTGGTTTAATCAATTTGATCAAATGACTTTCCTGGCAGCCGGAAAAAAAAAAAAAAAAGAAAACCTGGGGTCACTTAATAGCAATCCGATCCTGTATTCTTTGTCATTTCTGTAAAATGTACAGAACTGTTCGGTGATTGGATTGGTTTTTAATGATCTACGTGATCAGGTGTCTCAAGGCTGCACTGCAGCAGCTTGATGACTGTGGAGGGGGTGGGGCTTGGACACCGGACAGTGCTCAATGAAGAGTTCCAGAAACACCAGCCAAGTAGACAAGATAAAATAGAAGCCGTTGCCAAGTTGTTTATTAGCCCTGTTAAACGAAGACACCTAGCTGCTTTAATTTTCAGATGGAATGTGAAGGAACTAAAGATATTCTTGATGAAGGCTTAAAGAATAGCCAAAAGGTTCAAGGATCAAAACCAAACTATGTATCCTGCTGACATGAGCAGGATGCTAGCCAAGTATCTCTCAGTGTCCCCAGATAGTATGTTGGTATTCCAAAAGTAGGGTAAGATATTGGTATTTTAAAAATAATAAATAAATAAATAAACAAACAAACAAGAAAACATGAGCAATTCCCAAGGTGCTTGAGTGAGCTCAGCTGAACCCATACTGATTTTACATGTGGAAGAACAGAGAGAAGCAGAAGTGAAAGAGGAGATGAACAAAGGATAATGAATGAACTCCTCTGAACTCATCTTTGGCTTTCTTAACCAGCTGTGCAGCTTCAAGAGACCTGCTTAATCATACGGCATCTGTTTCTCTTGCCCCAGAACACATAAACCTGCAGTGCTTTGAGGGGAAAGTAAGTTAGAGAGGCAAGTCAAGTGTTGATCTCATTGCCTGGCACTGAGCAGCTACACAGCTCATTATTTCTCCATGTCATTGTCCCCCTCCCAGATCCCTCCCAGCCTTTGTTTCTCAGCTACTGACACTGCTGGCTTCCCAGCACGATGGATGTGTAAACTGAGGTTTGGAATCCAATCTCCTTCCACCTTTTTTCTATCCCAGCCCTGCGGCAACTTCTCTAGATTCTTTGAACTTATTCTCTCATATTAAGTCAGAGGTATTAATGCTGGCCTTGCCAGTGTCGAGGGAAAGAACCCATGTGAGACTCAGTACCCAAAGCTTTCCCCAGAAGAGAAGCTCAAAGACATAGGAGTTTGATTTCACTTTTCTCCCCTTTTCTAATGCAGGATTGCCTGTTCCTAAATGCTAGTAGAGAGAAATTAATTAGTTCTTCATACTAATTATTCGTTGGGTGCCCTCAATTAATACAGTGTATTCTTTTGAGAAACTCAGCTCAACTGATATCAGTGGAGAGGTACAGATCAGGAGCTTACACAGGCTGATTTAGGACTCACTCTGAGACAAGGACTTTTTGCAAAGCACATGGCTCTAAAAATACTACAGCACTCTTACTTTGTGTGGGTGTGGGTGAGGCAGAACGGGTGTAGCTACAATCTTACATAGTATTACTCTCTGTATTCAGGGGATGGTTTTTCCCCTCTCTTTGCTCTCTGATCTTAGTTACTTAACCATAGCAGGCATGTCAGTAATAGATAAGTCTCACCTTGCCATTGCTTGTCTGATGTGACACAAGAGGACATTCCCACTACTGCTGGAAGATGTGACCAAAAGAAGTCTTAGATGATTATGTGAGAGGTATATCTTTGTCCTTAAGATGCTATCCTCTCTCTCTCCATTTCATATCATAAGAAATCTAATTTTCACTGAAGAATGGGCCCCAAGATCTATACCTTGGAATTGAAACCTTTGCTGGAAGATATTTCTGGGACAAATCTGATTTGGGTTTCCTGATGATGATGGTCTTTCTTGTGTTTTTCAAATATTGGGAGTAATTTGGCAGCAAAGTAAATCATTGTATGAATCTGGGTTGGGAGAGGGGGCGAAGCATAAAATAAGAGATGAAGGAGCATTTGTGAGCTATTTCTACATTCCATAATAAGCCTTGAAGAATGGCAATCTTATTAAAATGCATACAGAGTTTACAAGGGCTGAAAGTTAAGTACAAAAATAAACTATTGTACTGAACCATTCCCAAAATTATAGATAGAAAAAAAGAATGAAACTTTCATTGCAATTATAAATTTATTTTTGACCTCTGAAAAAAGCAAATCAGATCACGTTTTATAATTACTGTCTTTGTTTACAAAAAAAAAAATATCATTTTGAGCAGGTGCCAGCCAATGAGCATTTTAAGTGTCTTCAACATTATTATATACCGGATTTGGAAGTCTCTGGATGTAGATTAAAAGTTCTTTGTGTTCTACTTAAATTTAATAATAATAATGAGCAAAGAATCAGATGTAGGAATTTTAGATTTATAGACAATGCTAGAATAAATACCCATAGATTGTATAATGTTTGTAGTTGAAAGGTAATGTGTTGTGTGTGTGTGTGTGTGTGTGTGTGTGGTATAGTCAAATAGTATGTGTATATTCTACATCTATGTTGTACATCAAAAATGTACAGTACGGGTCTGCCCATCGCCTACCCTCTCACATCATTGAATATTACATTTGCCCCCTCCCGACTATGAGGGTCCCTGAAACTCACTGTTTACATTTTTTGGCTTTCTACAGAGGTTCACTCTCTGGCCACTGGCTCTGCTGTCTCTCCTTCTGTAGTGCCTATTTGCACCATCTCTGACATTTCTCTCAGGTTGTTGGTTTCGTGTGAGTTAATTCACAGGGCCCCTTTAAGGCAAGTAATGAAAAACTTGTACTATGGCTGACTTTCCAGCCGCTACTGCCAACTCACCTTGCGTCAGTGGTGGGTAGTGCTTTCATTCCTCAGCCTCCTCAGATTTCCACACTGCAGCTTGCCTTCTCAGCTTCACCATTCCCACCATCTCTCAGTCAGCAAGCTATGTGGGAAATATGTGATGAAGTCAAGGAAAGCAATACAATAAATTCTATTCTAAATATGCCCCAATTAAATTAAAGTCTGTCTGGTCAAAACCCAGACGAAACCAAGAAGATAAATGATTTTATTTTCTGGAAAAAAAAAATAGCATTATTCATTTATTTAATGTTTATTCAACAATCAGAACAAAGTAAGCAAAGTCACAATGAAACAAACAAAAACAAAGAATCTGTGTGTGTTCTTTTCTCGCTAAAGCTCTTTTTCTCCAGAAACCCTGTGAGCTTCTGGCACAAATTAGTTCATTGATATTTGGAGGCCTGAGATGTAATGGAGAGGCTACTGGAGATTGAGAGTTAGGTGACACTATCGGTCAGAAGGATAAAGTTGTCTCAGAACTGATCTTGGGCAGGAGGAATGACAAATCCCTGAAGTGTTTATGGGAAGGGGCTTTGTCAGAGCACTGAAGGACGTCAGCCCACAGCAAGAGAGAGGCAGTCTACCCAGCAAACTGGATGCATCTATGTTTGGGAACTGACAAGAAGAACATCACAAGCAAATGACAATGACACGGGCTGGGGAGGAGTTAAGATTAATGGTCCCTCATTATGGACTGTCATTCAGACAAAGAGGAAACAGACCCACTTTTTCTGCAGCATCCTCCTTCCTCACTCCATTTGTCTCCCAGGGAAGAATACTCCATACACCTTGACCAGTGGGTAGCAAGACTGAAAGACGTACCTTCTTGTAGTATGAAGAGCAGTTATGATATCCTTCGGCTAACCACTCTCAATACATTCCACCTAGAACGTGTTATACTAACACATTATTCTGTTGTCCTTCTGAATGTGTTAGTCTGCAAACATATTGTTGTCACAGATTAGCCACCCACTGTTTCTCTGAAAGTGATTTAGTCAAGCACACCCACATCACATTGTGGAACAGCAAAGTAGGTCTCCATTTGCTCTTCTGTATCAGCATAAACAGCAGTTCGGTTTACACAGGATGCTTGATACCCATAGATCATCTTCCAATGTATCTGAGATGGAATGTGGTCTTTGGCATGAGTAACACCCAAAGCAGTGACATAGTAGGAGTCATTTGGGTCCTTCAGCACCCTCCAATGAGAGCCAAGCCATGACAATGATGGAGTCACCAACTGCGCACAGCTTTTGTTTGTTTTTATTTACATTTGTTGTCACATGTGTTGTGTCACTGTAACTGTTGTTGCTGTTCAGTAATAGCAGTTGCAATTCTGAAAATTAACTTAAATGTTTGCTGCATAAGGTGCTGTGTGTGTGTGTGTGTGTGTGTGTTGTGTGTGTATGTGGGGGGTGTGGGGTGGTGGGTGGGTGGATGTGTGTGCGTGTGCATATACTCCATGAGTTCACTGATCTATTTAGAAAGAAAAGGGCAGAAAACATAAGTCTCTCACTCCCTTCTGTATAACTTTCTTGCGTATATTACAGTGAGATTTCACTGTGACCTGTGAAAGACAACATGATTTGATTAGAAGTTTGGAACTCCCAATGTCATGGATAAAGACAGATAAATAAAGTAACTGTCATGACATTTCATGACACAAGCGTTCAGGTGCTCATTCTAAGGAGATGCACCTGAGTTCTGCTTGGCTGCTGTACCATGTTGCAGTGTTATTCAGTATGATTCTTCACTAACACAATACGGGTTGTCTAGCCAAATCCAGTGTCCAAAAGATAGAAAGGAAGATAGAGAGCTGGCCTTGAACCATTTCCTTTTTACCCTTCCCCTCAAGAACATCTGGGGGAAAGCATTTGATTTCCAATAGTAGGATTTGTAGGACTAGATCACTAGAAACCCAAGAGCTTGGTGGGAGTCTGATTAAACATCAGTACTTAGAACTGGAAACAAGTCAGAGTCATGGGAGTTGCAGCCACAGACCCAGCAGGGCTGCTACAGTTGAATTCATAGAATCTCCTGTTGCACTTTCAACATCTGCCAGGCCCTTACTATGAGATGCCATCACATGATAGTGCCAACTGAGGGGAAATGGAAACAAACAAACAAGCAAGCAAACAAACAATAAATGACCAACTAACTTTCCTTTATCTCCACTCTTTCCCACTTTCCAACCCCAGAGCAATCAGAGACAATCTTGTCTGGGCAAGCGGAGGAGTCCTGTAAAGGGGAAGGGACACACTGTCCTCTCCCAGTACCAGAAACTAGTATGTGTGAGGTCCCAGCCACAGGAGGGACATAAGGTACCGTTTGGGTTTAGAGTTTGGAACAAGCATTCTTGTTGCCAAATGTCATCTTAAATAAATTTAAAATTAATTTTAATTTTATAAATTTTTATAAATTTAAAAACGTACATCTCTAATAGTACTCTGTAACAAATCACACAATGGTGTTCACAAGCAAACCTCAAAGATCAGTGAAAATTGAAGAACATTTGCCAACTCATGTCCCATGTTCTCGTTTTCAACAAAGCCGTTACATGTCCATGCCCAGTTGCAAATATTTTAAAGTGCCTTGGTACCTTATTATATCTGTGTTTTCATGCTTCCCCTTCCTAGCTCCCTCTAGTATTCAAGAGGAAAATGATCTATACATCGCAGCATGTATTCTTCTGTTCCTTACATGCCTATGTCCCAACAGAGCCCAGAAGTGTGCAGCAAAGTAGTAGAAAGTAAGGCTGGCTGGAGGAATGTAAAAGCCCTTCTCTCCCACCTGATGCTTTCGTTGTCCTTTGCCTCTTCATCCTTTCTCCCTTCTCACTGCTTTGGATGAAGCGTTATGAATGTCATTCCCCCTGTCTCCATAGTCTATAAGAAGGAGACAGAGGGAACAGGGCTACATAGATGCTAGACCAGTCTCCTAGAAAAGAAAACCTACCCACCCTCCCCCCACACATTGGCAGCCACCTCTCAAATGGCCTGTGCCTTTCTCTAATCAGCTAGTCATTCAGGGAGACAGGAGAAAGGCAAGTTGATACTTTCATTAACTTCCTCCCTGCTTCTGAATAACTTCCACTGTTAAAAATGAGGTCGAGACTTCAGAAATCAATGGAGCTTGCTGAGCATCCTGGTAATAAAAATCTAGGCTCATCTGCCTACCTCCTGCTTCTTAAATGGTTTGCCCCACTCTTTGACAGGTCACTAATCTTAGAGGAAATGGTTATCCAAAAAGAGTCATTCTAAAGGGAAATCACCTTTTGGTGAGCTGTGCTACTTTATGTCATGAGCAATCTGAAAGATTTTATGTCTTCATTCAGTTTATGAATCACAAAATTGAGTACAGGTGAAACCATATCAGAGACAACATGGCTTTTTCCTTTACACCATGCTTCTCAAAGAGATACATACAATGGCAGAGCAAAGGCAGTTTCACTTCATGTCTGTGCTGTTTAGTCTCACTGACTGGACATTTGTTAGTTACATAGAGTCCGTTTAGTACATCTGTTAAATAACTGGTATAGTTATTTATTGATGACTTTAGAAGTAGAATATGCCAGGACTAGAGAGAGGTAGGGTAGGTAGTGGTAGCTGCAGTCTTCAAACAGCAGAGAAGGTGTAAAACATAAGGTGAAGGAGAGACTGTCTATAGTGTGCATGGAGGATTTTAAAATTACCTGCAAATTTATTTTACACTCAAATGCAAATAATGTTTTAGTTAATTAGACCATAATGCCTTTAAAACTATTAATTATTCTAACACAAGTTGTTTTAACAAGTTAATGTCTTTGAACATTTTAATGACTATTTTAAAATAACCATGTGAATGTCCTTTTTTAACTCCCTGAACAGAAAATTTAACTTTTAATACTGAATTTTCAATACCCAACACACACACACACACACTCACACACACACAAATCATAATAGTTACTATTATCCATGATCTCTATCTTCTTCTCAGAACCCTCTTTAATCCAAATCTCCTTTTCTAAAACAATTTGACATCCATGAAGAGCACATTAAGGGGCTGGTACAAATCCCGGTGCTAATAATGTGACTGAAACTGTAGTACATGGCAGTCAGAGCAAAACTGTGCCATGTAGAACTTCTGGATGGGGGTACAAGTGTAGCTACATTCTTAGCTCCGGTATGTTTGGTACAGATTCAAGCCTAGATGTTAATTCATTGTGGCTATTCAGTATCACAACAGATCCTTCATTTTAAACCGGTTCGTATTTGAAGGAAAGAAATTGTTGAAAAGATAGATAACATTTTTAAAATGCTGACTTAGCAAGATTTTGATGACCAGTAGAAGTCGTTGACGACTCAGACCAGCAACACATGTACACTCAGCAACAAAAGATCAGGAAACCCCCATTCACAGTGGTGACATAGAAATGTACAAAAACAAATGGACCTTGTTAGATTTAGGAAACTCTGGGAATAAGACAGCTTGTCTGTTTGGTACCATATGGCTAACATTTTCCATTTGTCCCTGTGTTTCTGCTCTCTGCTGTCTCCTCTGTAATTGCCACCCACATCTTGGTCATCAGCTTTTACTTAACCCTAAGTGGAATCTTTCTCTGTATATCATTGTGAGCAGGTTTTTTTTCCCACCTTGCATTAATTAAAGTCTCAATGTTACATAGGCCCCACCGTGTTCCAATGATAGAATATTATATTGGAATCCTTGCTGAACATGATGGTACATGCCACTAACATCAGCCTTCAGAAGGTAGATCTCTGTATTCAAGGCCAGCCTGGTCTACATAGTGAGTTCCAGGACAGCCAGTACTATATAGAGAAACCCTGTGTCTTAGGATTACTATTACTGTGATGAAACACCATGACCAAAAAGCAAGGAGGAAAAGGTTATTTGATTTACCACTCCTTATAGTTGTTCATCATCAAAGGACGTCAGGACAGGAACTCAAACAGGGCAGGAACCCGGAGTCAGGAGCTGATGTAGAGACCATAGAGGCATGCTACTAACTGCTTTGCTCCACATGGCTTTCTCTTTCTTATACAATACAGGACCACCAGCCCAGGGGTAGCATCACCCACAATGGGCTAGATGTTCCCCATTGTGGGTGACGGACATAGTGTTTTCTATCATAGACTTGCATGGTTTCTTAAAGTATATAATGAGCTTCAAGTTTACAAAGAACCATTAAATCCTACTTCACCTATTGAAAAAATATGAGACAGTTTCCACATGTGCAACACTTGAGATAGCTTAAGATGTAATTGAAGAGATAGATTGTCAAATGTGGATCAAGCACTAATTCTTTGTCCCCTGCAAGAGAAGTAAATACTCTCAATCACTGAGTCATTGCTCCAGCTCCAGATATTATGACTTTTGAGACTGGCAGGATGAGTGACAGAACTAGAAAGAGGTGTTAAAATGTCAATGATAAGAAATATAGTTAGCTATATCTGATCAGTGGGGATGAGTTAGGTAAGAAGCATACAGCCCAGCACCTCTCTTCATCCTACTGCAAACATCACTTTCTTTGTCCTGATCCACTGTGCTGTGTTATGTGCAGAATATGTATCTACAACACTGTGTTGTGTAGAGGGTATGTCGGTATAAGTCTATAACACCGTTCTGTGTTGTATAGAGGGTGTGTGTCTGAAACACTTACTTGGCACTGTGCTGTGTTGTGTAAGGGTATATATCTACAAAACTATGTTGTACAGAGGGTATGTGTCTACAACACTGTGTGTTGTGTAGAGGGTGTGTATCTACAACAATGGCTCTCTGGATTAAGGCATACTGTATATACTGAAATACATGTTAGCACACACTTTTGAGCTTGAGAGTGGTATTAGGAGGATATTGGACCAGCTACTTCATTTTGCCAATAGACGTGGCTTTACTGACAATAGTCCTAACACTGATAATTGTATCTTGTCCCAAGTGCAGTATTACTGTAGATGCAGAAGAACGAATAAATCAGATGTTTATATATTCTCACAGACTCCAAGTTAACTGAGGTAATGATCTAAGTAGAATATTTCCATTTTTGATTGTAGATTTTTCATTCAAACCATTGAGCTTTTAGGGATTTGGTTTGGTTTGGTTTTGGTTTGGTTTTGTTGGTTTGGTTTTGTTTGTTTGGGTTTTGAGTTTGGGTTTGTTTAAGGTTTGGTTCTCTTTGTAGCCTTGGCTCTTCTGGAACTCACTCTGTAGACTGGGCTGGATTTAAACTCACAGAGATCCATCTGCCTTTGTCTCCTGAGTGCTGGGATTAATGATGTATACCACCACTGATTTCCTGAGATTTTAGTTTTAATGCTGAAATTTCCCTAGCCTTGCCGAGAGCCTATCTAATTAATATTATAAACTCAAAATTTGATATTATAATTTGAAGTTACTGACAAGGATTGACTCCTGTTTCTTAATTAGCATTAAATATAGTGCCTCTTAATTTTTACCTTTTAATTGTAAAACAATAATGTATACTTTATTTTTGTCTTTTAAGATGCATGCAATGAAATATGATTATATACAACCTGTATTTAACCCTCACTTCCTCTTGTATTTATCACAGTACTTCTTCCTAACATCATTTCCTCTCTCCTCCTCCTCCTCCTCCTCCTCCTCCTCCTCCTCCTCCTCCTCCTCCTCCTCCTCCTCTCTCCTCCTCTTCATCTCCCCCTCTTCCTCTTCTTCTCCTCCCCCCTTCCTTTTAGTAACCCATTAAGTTCTGTTATGACTGCCTGTATGTGCCTGGAGATATGACTATTCACTGGAACATAGAAAATCAACCCATGGTCTGTAAAGCTTTGGAGATTAAAACAATTATCTCATCAGCTGTCTCAGCCAATAACCCCTCAGTAAGGGTAGTGCTTAGAGATCTTCTTACCTACTTAGCTTGATCTTGTATAGGGGTTTGGGGTTGATAAAGATGTCCCATTTAGGGTTGAGTATCCAGGCTTCCATTCTCAACACCTTCTGCATTGCAAAGAGAAGCTTTTCTGACCAAGGTTGGGAGCAGTCCATGATTATGGCCATAACTATATTTAGAAGGTGATTTGACCATATTACCATTTATCACAATAACCCTAGCAGGTTCTTCTCAGAGGGCTCTGACCTCCCTAGCCACAGTCTTTTTGACCAGGGTTACTGTGACGGGTAGAATATATTTCCATGGAGTAGGCATCAAGTCTAATAAGAAAGCAGTTAGTTATCCCCATGATAGGTCTGCCACTGTCAAACAGGTGGGTTTTCCCAGCAGGTCAATAAGGAGTCCTATGTAGGGCCTGGTGCTGAGTAAGAGAGTAGATATCTTTCTTCCCCAATGGTCTATATGATACCTTCAGGCACAGGGAAAGCTAGTGAGCAGGAGGAAGTTTCACAGTCAATTTGAGACTGATATCGCCACATCTTATACCCAAAATATGTGGTATCTTCAACAATAAGGTCTTACCTGGTAGTTATGAGTTATGGTGGCAACCAAGGCTATAGAAAAGGCTTTTCTAAATACCTAGTCAATCAAGAAATATAAAATATATATATATTGTCATTAGCTTTTATTCTGTGTGCATAGGGTAGCACATTAATAATCTAGTGTGTCTTCTTCATGTTATTCTTGTCTGTACTGACTGGAACATATACGTTGGTACACATGAAAATTTGTAAGTTCATACTAAAGATACTGTTCTAAAATCCTGGAGTATTTTCTTAATATATAGTATTATTTCTGATTTTATAAAAGTGATTTGTTTAGAAATCCTACAGTATAATTTGATGCTAGTCTTTATTACCATGACAGGTCACTTCTATGGTTTGAATTTTTGAATCATTGTCTGGGAATATTTCTGGCATATTGTTTGTGAAATAGGATGCAAATCCTCTACAGCTTTTAAGATTAAAATGAAATATTATTTCACATCAGGAAAAGATTCTTTATAGTAATTCACTTGAGGTTTGTTGTTGCTTTCTGTTTATCCATTTGGATACAAATGGAAACTGTAGCCTTCCTGAAAAGTCTATATTTATATTAAAAGAAGAACATTGAAATACACATGAATCACACTTAAAGAATGCTCTTCATATTGCAGCTTAATTTATAATTCTTAGGAATTATAGTAAAGTACTATAATTAACTATACATGCACATATATTGTACATATATACATTGTGCATACACATACAGATCTGACTAACTAAATTGTGTCTTAAAGAATGTAGCGAGTTTGTGAAAGATACACAAAATGTGAACAGGAGGAACCTCAAATTAAGGTGAAGCAAATTAAATGATAGTAATATATTTTAAAATTTTAAATAAATAAATTTATGAAATAAGGTCACTGCAAATTAAAATAATATGAATTCTGATTTTTATTTTCAAATATGCTGTGGATATTTCCTATTTTACATTTGATAGTAAATATTAAGTACCCTTTCTGTATCCCAGCATTTGTATTCTGCCTCTTCTACTCCTACGAATACTTCTAATGGAATTTAGCGAATGTTCTAGATACTCCAGGCATGAAGTGTACTGCATTTGATGATAGAACATTTCTTCTGTGAATGCATCTTCTCATTGCTTAAAAGAGAAGGTTTAAGCTTTGACTCTATGGTCCTAAATGACTTATTTTTTAATAAATTAAATCATGAACAAGTCACCAAAAGACATGCTAGGTTTTAGACAATTAAGATTGTTTTTTAGTGAATTTCTTTTTAATTTCAGTTGATACTGTTGCTCAGTTACAAGAACATGCAGAAATTGAATATAGCAGCAACGTGCTGAAACACCACACAGTGCCCTGATGCTTAGCAATCTAAATCCTGGCTTCATGAAGAGTGTCTCCTGTTTCATTTATGAATGTGCAAAACAGCATGCCTTCGGCCTTTGCTCGAAGCTGTCAGAAGTAGAATGTCATCATTATCGATATGGCCATTAGTTAACATTTAGTGAGTGCCAATAAAGCTTTTAGGTGTCATAAACACACTAAAACATTGAAACAAGTAAGTTGTACCTTACTGAAAAATCTGTATTTATATTAAAATGAACTTATTAAAAATATATGTGAATAACAATACACACTTTTTGTATTATAAAGTAGCTTATAATTTGTTTCTGTAAGGAAAATACTGCAACAAGCTATGTTTGTGTATATATATATATATATACACACACATACATTTTTATGCCCCAGTCATTCATATTCACATACATATACATATGTGTATACATACATATGTGTTTAGATATGGATATACATTTAGACTGCATATATACATTTATATATACTAAATGGCATCTCTAAGAGATTTAGTAAGCTCATAAAAATTATATAAGTGAAATCATAAAAATGCTTTAATGAATGTTTTCACTAAAATTTACTTAGGGTCAGAAACAGAAAGAACAGAACTGAACAGAAAGAACCTGAAATTCAGTGGGTTAAACTGATTCCTGTCACCTCCCATAACTGAGAAGCACGAAAATGAATAAGGCTTAAGGAAACACCCAGGTTCAGAGGCCAGTGTGGGCTGTATTATGAATTATGTACCATGCTGTGGTTACAATAGCAAGATGCTATGACTTCGCCTTTTAATCACCTGAAAGGGACATTGAACATTGAAGGAGTGTGAAGAGAACGAAATCTTCAAACATAAAGAATACGAGTTTTTGAAGAAGCTGTTGGCTTTCTGTTCCTCTTTTGTAGAACTAAACTTTGAAAGGAAGAAGTCAAAAAAAAAAAAAATAAGAGGAACCCTAGATCCTTGTGTCTACTCTGGCTCACAGGTGGCCAAGGCAGCTTTACCAAATTTGAAATTTCTAAGAGTTTCTCAGGAGTCAGCCTCCTTCTCACAAAGGGATTTAATTAGAAAGAGCATGAGGACACTGAGTAGCGTCCCCCATTCTTCTTGCTTTGGGTCTTTGTAAAGTTTAAGCGATACGTATAAACATCTATGTGATGTTTGTGTTGATGTATCCACACGCACATACCCTTGGAGGCGGAGGTCAGGGGCAGGCATCTGGTGTCCTGCTCCATCCCTTGAGACAGCGTCTCACTCTGTGCTGGCAAACCTGGAAGTTCCCTTCTCTTTGTCCCTCCATAAAACATGATTATGGGCTCCCATGTAACCATGTCCAACTTTCTGCGTTGGTCCTGTGACCCCTCCTGTTTGCAGAGCATGTGTCACACCCACGACCCTAAGTAACTTTTTAATGAAAATGTTAACTGAACCATTGTGATTTGCTCTATGTCTGAGCTCACAGTTGAATAGTACATTAACCGTATTTTTCCTCACATCTCTCATTTGAGGGTAGTTAATACTAGCGTAGCCTTGAATGATCAGCTAATCCTATGCTTTCTGCAGGAATGAAAAATTTAAAGACCACAAAACATAATCAGTCTTGGTGTTGCTTGATCTGAGACTACAGCATAGCCTGACTGGACTCGATCAAGGTGCACCAGCCAGTGGCTAGTGATTTTAGTGATCCTTGATTGTCAGAACCATGAGGCTGAGATGAGCCATAGAACCTGTAATAGTTCACCCAGAATTAGAAGTTCTATAAAGTGACCATTGTCTTTAAATGTAACAAAACAGAGAAGTCCTCAAAGTTATTCATTTTTAGAATTTGTTTCTAAGCCACCACAGTACTCTGCCTGTTGTTTTCTGAAAATCAAAATTCATTAATTACTGTCTTATAAAGTATCCTTTTGTAATGTACTGGTCATAACTCTTAAAACTCAGATTCTAGCACAGAATTTAAAAAAACAAAAACAAAAACAAAAAAACCTGTCTCTATAGTCAAAACAAACCCCTATGTTTCTATTTTCCTTGAGTCTGCAAAACTACTCAACTTAAGGTTATTCATTAATTTGTAATCTTAGCTCCCTGAACTGGAGATAAATTATAGTTTTCTTTGTTACGCTTCAAGAATTTTTAGTGCTTATTCTAGTTTGTTTCTCAGTTGTTTCTATCTAGCTTGTTTTATCTTATCTGATACAGTTAAAAAAAGAAAGAAAAGAAAAGTTTCCCTTAAAAATAGTAAGCTGAAGGGCAGGTATTTAACTCAGTGACAGAAGCCATGACTAACATCTGTGAGATCTCAATTTCAGTTCCCAGCACTTGGGGCAGGGGGAAAATTAATTGAAATTTCTTTTGAAAGTATATTTTAATTTTAAAATCTCATTTAATGACCTAAGAACTGAGTCATTTTGTGTTTTTTTTTTTTTAAATCTATAAAATATCTGCTTATGTCATTGTCCACAAGTGGAAATGTAGCTAGTCAGTATCAGATGTGAAACCCGTGGTGCCTGGGAAAAATTCAGAGTTATTTGTTATTGTTGCTGTTGCTGCTGCTGCTGCTGCTGTTGTTGTTGGTTGCATATACATATACTACTCTGGCCTATGAATAGAACGGAAATAGAATGTACTAAAAACAGACAAAAATGTCAAGTGAAAATGTTTATTAGAGTGGAAATCATAGTACTACAACCATTTTTGTTTTTTTACAAATGCTACATTCTAAGGAGATTTCGCTTGCTTACTGGCATAAGAAGTAAGTGCCGGTTTTGAATAGTTAATGCCTGTCACGTCATCCCTAACATGAACGAAAAAGGACAGATGTCCATAATCTAAGTGGGCCCCAGAGGTGCTTCTCCCTGAAAGTGTGAGGATGGGTAAATACTGGCCCTTAGGATTCATTCTCAAGAGAGTAACATTAATTTAGGGGGTGAGGGGAATAGAATAATACAGGCAAAAATCGTATCCAAATGGTCAGGCTTCTTACTTCAAATGTGTTTGTCTTCCAGCAATATTTAACTTCCGCGTGCCTCCACTCCTCTCCTTCAGCACAGGGTCAGTAACCATCTCCGACTAACAGCTCCATTGAGTGGATTAAGAGGGATTATCCAGTGAAGCTCTTAGAAGATGGCCAGGGACAGTACTAGTACACCTAGATCTTAAATAATGATATTTAAGTATATACTGTAACAAACCAGTTTGAATTACTGTGTGATATCTGATTCCAAGCATTGAGAGCCTGCTAAGAACAATTCAAGCTGAAAGGGTTCTGGGCAGGATCACAAATGACCTTAGGAGAGAGATCTAGTCCCTTCTAAACAAAGGTGCTTCAAGGACATTGCTTGGATCACAGGAAGTCCCAGTAACTTTCCTCAAGTTCCTTTGTGCTGCTATATGGTGCCATCTTTCTGCATGCAAAACTCAAATTGCTTTAAAGGAATCCCCTAGTTCTTTCCCCTCTCGGGAATGAATTCTTGATCTGGGACCATCAATTCATCAAATCTTAGCAGTTCTCAAACTAATTCTATTTTTTTACATTTGCCTTAGAATTTATGAGAAATGAATCCTCTTCTCCCCAGTAATGTTTTTCTGCAAGGACAAGAATTCACTGGGGAAACCCTAAGTAAAGATAAATAGCATGTTAAGTGTTGCCAGTATTCCTTTTAATATGAAGCAATTGCATAATGGCCTTCTTAAACACCCAAGTTAAAAGAGATACATTAACGTTGCGCACATTACCACGGAGAAGCCTATTCTCTGATTTCAGACACGCACCATTCAAAAGCCAACCTACTATTCCAAGAGTTTACTATTTTATTCTTGCTCCAAAATGGCATCAACAGCGATGGGGTGCTTTGGGGGGGATTACTGAACAGAATTTCTGCAACAAAGGGGCAGGCTCCAGGAAATGAAAAGGGATCTCTCCACCCAGCTACACACCCCCTAATCAAACAAGCAGCTTTATGACATGCGCAAACGGAGTAGAAGTCTAAGTGACTTCTGCAGAACTAGCTTCCCCAGGATTTCCTGTCCAAAATCATAGTGTGGAAATCTGTACTTAACTGGTTACAAATCATCTAGTAAACAAGGCTTCTCCACCCTCATATTTTTGATTTAAAACAAAACAAAAACAAACAAACAAAAAACCAGAACATACCTATCATTTGCACATTCTCTCTGTACTTCTTTTGTTCTCTTTCTTTTCATTGAATAGGTGGAAAATTAAACAAACAAACAGAAACACCTTCCCCTATAGTAATATCTATTTGCTCAATGTGTCATTTCCCTGTGAGGTTATTTACAGGTTTCTTTAGCCTTTTTTCCCCCCTGCCTGGTAATTACTTACTGAAAGAAATCTGCTCCTTTAGGGCAAGCTCTTCCTTTTAACCCCTTTAGCTCACTCTTCCTTGGAGTCTAGCAAGGAGTGCGCGGATCTGCAGTGTCTGGGAACCCACCTAGAGGGCCCCCTTGACGCCAGCACATCCCCTGTCAGGCAGCAGTCTGCAGCTGAGCAAGCGGGCTGCTGCAGAGTTAATGTACAGTACCAGGGAGCCTGCAAGTGTCCTGCTCAGAGCTGGGGCGGCACAGCCCAGGGCAGACAAGGCGGCTGCGAGGATTCCAAAGGTTCTGCCGCCGGAAATTCGGTGTGGGGGGACTCTAGCTGGAGCCTGTTGCCACAGTGTTTTAAAAGCATGCCAGGTCTGTATAGCTTGGGCATGAGAATCTTGCGGATGTCAGAGCACCAGAGTAAATGACATCTATTGGGGAACTGAACTGCGGGTCAAGAGAACAGAGAGAAAGAAAGCTAGCTGAGTAAGAAATTCTTAGACAACGTCTGCCTTGCAGCTGTGAAATTCATTTTCTTTCCAAAATATTAAAAGCTCACACACGGTTTTGATGACAACAAATTAGAAGGGATTCTGCAGTGAGAGAATCGATAGCTTAGTCATTTTACTTAAAGAGAGCAGACAGCCTTATTGTGGGGTTAGGCGGTAGATGAATTTCATCACCACAGCGCCTTCTGAAGTCATGATGGGAGCCAAGACCAATCCTGTCCTGCAAAGCAGAAATTACTCATTGCCTTCCTACTTCAGCATTCGAAAACAGCAATTCTGAGATCGGGAGAAGTTGCCTTGCGCTATACATGGTTTCTAGTCCCTCTGCCCAGGTCTTTGTCGGACACGTCTCAGACTCAGACAGTAGCACTGCGTTCAAGTGACCACACAAGAATATGTTCCTAAGAAAGAAGAAAAAGCAGTATTCATCCCTAAAGGACAGCATGGCACAGCAACCTGAAGTTTTCCATTTCCCTCCTAACACTTCTTTAACAAGGATAACAAGAAACTGTCTTTTGACTCCTTTTGTCCACATTGCATAGTCCTTTCTGTGAGGATGCATTAATTCATACTCAAGGCAGTTGGATCTCACCAGGACAATCCTCGCCATCATTTAGGAGTAGAGACTGGACTGGTTGTTAGTGTGTTCACTAGTAGGAGCTTCATACCTGCAGTACTCTGTGATGTTTCTTTCTTCAAATCCTGGAAGGGCTTTTGTTTTTGCTGTTTGTGGGTTTTTTTTGGGGGGGAGTGATTTTTGGGGGGAGTGAAATTCATTACTTGTTGCAATAATTATCCATGATCGATGCTCAAACCAGAGTGTTGGGATTCATCTGTGAAAATCACTACATGCAACATAGGAGACGGGGAAAATATTAATGACGGAAGAGCTGCGAACATGATGCATGTGAATACCTTCCCTTTCAGAAGGCATTCCTGGATATGGTAAGTAATCAATACCTTTCAGTCTGAAAACTCAGAATTCTAAAATCCCATGACAGCAAGCAGAGGAAGGTATGTCTCGAGCGCTCAGTATAAAACCAAGAAGACCATTTGAGAAAGTAACGATTATGCAATTAAAATTTTCTTGTTGATACAAAGCATCCCAAATAAGAAAACATGAGGATGTTCACAATAGCTAATATTTCATAATCAAAAATATAGAAAATGACAACATACCTAATAAGTAACAGAAATTGTAGGGCTGGAAATGTGCTTTGTCTGTCTATTATTATTATTTATTTGAAAATGCTCTAGGAAAGGACATGCATGGATTTCTAACATCAAATATCAATTGGCCTGCATTTCCATAGAAGGTTAAAAGAAACTTTGAATGCTGACTCAATATTTTTTAAAAAATCTATCTGACTTGCTCACATTTAAGACTGCTTTGGCTTTTCAAGGATAGCCCTTCTGACTTGAACCAATAGAATCCTGATAGAATTCCCAGACATGAATCATGGAGTGCACTAACTTTATAGAACTTGCTTAGTTCTTGAATGTTTGGTCAGGTATTAAGGTTCAGTTCAATGATTGAATGTGTCGAGGTCTCCAGGCGTGTGCCATCACGTTCCATTTCTGATTGGCATCTGTGACTTAGTGTGGAAGAGCTAATTGCTGAGGCCATTACAAGGACAAAGGTGCTTATTTTGAAAGTTGCTTGTTTTTATTGTACCTACAAAGGGGCGTGGATTCAATTTCTCACAGCAGAAACTTTGTGATTTATGATAAAAGCACATTACAAGGCTTTTTGTCTCCCAACCTGCATGTGTGGTGCTGCCTCTATTGGGACTGATTTTCTAAGTATATTTCCCATGTAAACATTTTGACTGGAGTCAAGACACATAAGCACAGATTTCTGAGGGGTTCATAGCTCTTTTTGTGACCAACCAAAGTCCTATAGTCAGACATCAGCAAAATAAATCACCTACTGGGTTGTTACAGAGGTTCTGTTTTTCAGCTAAAAATCACTTGCAGTAAATGTGGGTTGGGGGACTCCTCTGTCACTCTTGAAAGGTGCCTGTTTGGTGACAACTCTAGAGTCACCCAGTATCAGGGTTGTGGCGTATCTTCCTTCCCTAATGACCACAGCCTCTGTTCCTAAGCTCTGATGTCTGTGAACGAGTCAGGATAGCATGTTTGTAGGCCTCAGGGGCCCACTTCCAACTGCATCATCAGAGTTCCCGACTCAAGAGGGCTTTGGTACCAGTGCCTTGTTTCCTTTGTTGTCGAGGGTCAGACGTCAGCATAAAGATCTAGTTGTTCTTACAGAAAATACACATCAGGAACCCTTAATCCTGAGATTAAAAGGTCCTGGAAGTAGTCCTTGCTACATAGTAGGCATCTGTCCATTTGTCTTCTACTATTATAGCTCTGTGGTTAAGGCCATACCTCTTAACCTTTGCTTAGTAAAGCAAAGGTTATTTTCCCTTTAAAGGATTAACATTCTCATTTCCAGAAAGAGTACTTTGCTATATGGCTCCTGTTTTAGCTAAGTCCTATTGTTTGAGTCCATTTGTTTATGTTGCAATAGCTAGGGTGTCTGTGAACACATAGTGGTGTGATCACCTTTGATTTTCATTAAGCTCACCTCGATGTCTGACTGAAAAGAAATGAACTGTTCGACTCTGTAGTTTGGGGAGAAAATGCAAATTTGCTTATTCATGCTTCTGTCATTCTGTGAAAAATGCATTCAGAAGAGGTATGGAGAAGTTGAGAGTTCTGAATGGTTTCTTTTGTGCCTGGAGCTAGGTAACCCTTCATCCATTTCACCTCACGCTGTGCCAGTTTGTTATTGTTGTGAACAAACTGAGCCAGTGTGGATACCGTGCTCTGTGTGACTGTGTTCCCCTAGGCTCCTTAAAAGGTATCGTTATTGAGACATTTAACTCAAAGGAGGAAGGGGGTGGGTTTTTCCAGGTGACCCATTTAGTGTTGTGCTTGATTCTCAACTTCCCCAGTTGTTGTTGCTTTCCTTCGAGGTAACCCTACTTTCCAGCACTGCAGTAAACAAGTCTTGGTGTTTGACAGGACTCCTTCATCCCTTTGCCCAAGAGTCCTTCTTGGATCAGTTTCCAGGCTCTCAGTCTTCTTGTTTGTTTTTTTTAAAAAAAGGTTTATAAAGACAGTCTTTCTTTATCTTCACATGCTCCTCTGTTTCTTTGTGTAAGGACAGGCCAAAAGATGGCAACAGACCAATGGCTGTGAACACTAAACATTTTAAAGGAGACATGGGCTTTGATTTCAGAAACCCTAGCTCTGGTCTAGGACAGCACTAAGCCCTTTGGATAGGCGGGAGGGGGTGTGGGGGGGTGTGGGGGAGGGTCTAGCCTCTTTCTCTTTTGTTTTATGAGAGGCCAGGAAGAAACTGATAGGTCTAGAGAAGTCTTCGGAAGTTTCTCAGGATCACTATCCAAACAGAAATTCTCATCGTCTTGTCCTCAGCCTGGCATGTCAATTGTGGTGCAGTCCTATGACGAACTCAGTGTTTCTTGGTTACAAGTTAAAGTTAATAAGTGGTTCGAGTAGTAGGCTTAATAGAACATTACCCCTTGGGTGCTGTAGAGTGGTATGAGGAATATGTCTTTCCTGTTTGAAGCTACATTAGAAGTATTTGCTGGAGGATTTGACTGCAAAGGCATCTTTCCATTACACATTTTAGCCTTTTTACTGCCTAGGCAAAGATAAGGGTTCTCCTGACTGAATAAACAAACACTATATACCTCCGTGTTTCCTCGCGTTAAGTTATGAGAATAGAATAGTAGCCTGGCAGTTCAAAAATGGGTCTTCCATGGTTGAAGAAGGAGAATGCAGGTCAGCTTTCTAGGAATTTAAATTCCATCCAGCAGCAATTAAGAAGACTCCTAAGATGCCTCATGATATGGTGATGTTGAGTTACATGAGAAGTTCTATCAAGAAGGATACAACACTAACATGAGTTTGTAGTTTTTACACACACACACACATCACATATTTTGCATAATATGATTCATTAAAAATGTTGTAAGATGTTATAAATCTGTGCAAGATGCATAAAGTTGTGTTGAATGCAATGAAGATGGGTAGTTTCAAAGTTTAGAAAGGCATTCTATTTGAACTTCCTTGTATTCCTTTTCCAATGGGCTCAACTGACTTCGAGAATGGGGACTCATAGAGGTCAACAAACTTTTCTGAAGAAGGTTTTGGACTAGTAATTGTTGGATGATGATTAATTATTTACTTATTTCCTTTCCTAAGGATCAAATGTTTAAATGCTTTATAATAAACTGCTGTGGCAATGCTGACAGCTCATCTCTAGTAAGAGGTGCAATGGGGTGACTATAACCCCTTAAATCAATATTGAGCCTGTTTTTCCTTTGAGGTTCCTGCACTTCTTTTGTTGGGCAATATGCACCCAAGCATGAGCTCCCAAAGGCTGCAACCTAGCAGACAAAGTTGTGTTATAAGTCTACAGTTCAAAGATTCGACTCATGAGCTAGCTCATTTTCTTTTGTTTTGATTGCTGCATTTTTCTTAATAGAATGGAGCCAAGTAGAAATGAGCATGTAATAGCATAATTTGCATATGTTCAAAATGGCACAGTATTTTAAACTATTAATGCAATGAATGAACATTTGGAGAAAGACGAATAGCTTGCTGTTTAATGAAAGGAAATTATTTCTCGCTGGCCACTTTTTGTCTGAACTTTTAAATTGAAACTACAGAAAAAAAAACATAGAAGTAAAGTGTATAGACAGAGGTCCTGTTTTGAACAGTGAATGATAATGATGTATGCACAGATTGTATTACATCTTGTATAGAATAACGGTATTCTGCTCATTTTGGTAAGCAAAATTCAGTCAATCTTTGCACACTTTCTATGGCAATTGCACGTCAGGTGACCTTCTTACAGTACTTTCTCTTCCTCTTTGTAACAGCTCTTCTCAGAAGACTAGATTCAAAGCTTGGGTCTAGATCCTGGCAGGACCAAAAAGTCTATTTGTAAACACTGAATAATAAACTTAAGGCTGATACTTATGGGAGTTCTTCTTGTTGATCCATCATTCAAGCACAATGATAAACTCAGGTCATTGTAAGGCATAAGGTCAGGCTTAGATTGAGGTTTTTTTTTAATTGGATGAACTTCTGATCTTATTAAATATACCTTATTTGCCTCTTGGCTTTCTATTTTAATGTCTTTTATTGTCTCTAGTGATATGATTCTTGAATTCTAAATGATACCTTAGAACTTATAAGTGAAAATAAAATTTAATTACAAGTATTATGATTGAGAAGGAAATTTGCAACCAGAAATCCTAGTGTGTGCCCACAGTGTATGCAAATTAAGCTTTAGGTTTTTTTTAGTCTTTCTTAGATTGCTAAAATTATGCATTTTCAACTACTGACTGTGGAAAAAGGAAGAAGAAAGAAACAAAAAAGGAAAGAAACAAAACAGAAAACTATCAATCAAGAATGTGGACTATCTCCTGTCTGTCATGTGCTTCACTGCCCACCCTGCTCTTTCAGCTTTGACTACTGAATTGCTACTTTAATGCTGATGTCTTCAGCGGAGAGAAAATGTCTTTAAGTCTTGGGCGGGGAGGAAGGAATGTAGTTCAGAATGCTAAAACAAAAGAATAAGTAATAGGATAGTAACAACCGTTTTCTCATTTGCCATAGATTTAAATTTTCTTTTGTATTTTTTAACCCCTTACTCACTTTCTAGCTTTCTTTAGTCATATCACAAAAATTTTAAGGTGTCTAATTTCATTCCAATCTTTTAAGCCATAGTTCAAAAATACCTCTAAGCCATAAGTTAACTAGGGTTTGATAATCATTTAATGGGCTATTAGGTTGTGTTTCCTGTGGTTTGAGAATTATTACCCTATAAAGTGGCAAAGACAACAGGTTTAGGGATAGTCTTATAAAAATTTGTAATGCATATATACATGTGTATCTCTCTGTCTCTCTGTCCGTCTCTCTGTCTGTCTGTCTCTGTCTCTGTCTCTGTCTCTGTCTCTGTCTCTCTCTCTCTCTCTCTCTCTCTCTCTCTCTCTGTGTGTGTGTGTGTGTGTGTGTGTGTGTGTGTGTGTGTATGCATGCATTAGGTTTGAAGGATTATACATACAGGCTGTGTAAGGCATAACAGCTGTCAAGTATGTATCAGAGGACAACACTGACTGAGTTCTCATGTCCATCCCCTGTGATTTCATATGAGGAACATCATT
The DNA here is from genome assembly GCA_021653895.1 of Mastomys natalensis. Classification (NCBI taxonomy): domain Eukaryota; kingdom Metazoa; phylum Chordata; class Mammalia; order Rodentia; family Muridae; genus Mastomys; species Mastomys natalensis. The sequence goes on along the minus strand of JAJTUV010000258.1, from coordinate 653,799 downwards.
CAGTAGCAACAGTGATTTTTATTTTGAATTTGTATGTGTGGTATATTTGTGTTTTGGGGGGCAGTAAATACTCAAAAGTTACACATGTGGAGACTGTCTCTTATCCTTTCAATAGCTCTCTACTTTATGTTTTGATATATGATTTCTCCCTGAACTTGCTGTTTCAGTTAGGCTGGCTGACAAGTGAGCTGTCTGTCTTCCCAGCCCCTAACCAGTACCAACGTTACAGATATATACCATCATGCCTGGTTTTTACATGGCTACCGGGAATTCTGAACTCTAGTCCTTCTATGTGGACAGCAGCACTTGATCCATTGGGCCATCTCACATCATTGGACCTTCTGTTTTCACTGTCTTGACTCACTATTTACACAATGGAATGCTCAAAGGCTAAAGGACTTTCTCAAATGTCACACTTTCTCAAGGTGACATTCTGCTGACATAATGAAGCTGGCCTACACTAGGTCTGGCCTGATCTCAAAGCCCAATCTCCCTTTAACCAACCATATTGTTTTTTGGTTTTTGTTTTTTGTTTTTAAACGTGCCTCCACAATGTGTCCATGGGCCTTCTAGAAACAGATTAACAAAATACCAGGAATAAAATCATCAGCAAGTCGCATAAGTATGCCAGACACCTGAGAATGTGAATGGTCTTTCTTTGAAAAAGCATTCGTTAATGTTGGCACTATGACCTGTGCTTCCTCTATATCAGCAACTTTCTCTGTATTCTCAGAATGAATAATGTTTACAAGGAATTTGCCATGAACTGTGTTCCTGAACCATTCTTGCCCATAGGGTTCTTTGTGGATTAGTAGAAGGTCTACTGCTCTCTAGGCAGATGTATTAGGATAGTTGCCACACTTTAGGCTGACGAAGGAGAAATACAACTGCAGGAAGTGCTAAATGGACAACCCACTGATGCAAAGTGAAATTCACTCTCTATCTGGGCACATGAGCAGTCAGCAGAGCACGGGAGGTCTGCTCCATTTACCATATTTTCCAGGTGCTATTTGGTCATATCCAAACTAGCTGCATACCTGTATTATAATCTCTGCTCCGTGACTGTCAGATAAAATATTTCTGACTATGTTTTGCTGATCATATAAGTTTGGGCATTTGCTGCCAACATTGCTGCTCTTCAAAGTGATCAACCAACTATGGGGTTTTAAATTTTATAATGTCCACAGGCAAAGAGCATTAACATGATCTGAAGTGAAATCTGATGGTGGATAAGATCATTCGTAGTGAATTATATTGGCACAGGTGCAACATATTGATTCTTCTAAGCATAAATGATTCCCAAATAAACACCTTTAGAGTCCTGTCTTGGAGATAGCCATAGGTTTGTAAGACAACTGTAGAAACATGTAATTATAATACAGTACAGAGTAGATAACTCAGAGATAAACAAAGCATCATGAAATACAAAGGAAGACTCAACTTAATTGTGTTAACCCAAGTACCCTAAAGAAGTGCAGGAACAGAAGAAAAAAAATATCCTCAAAGGTTTAAGTTGCTGAAAACAATTTGGAGAGTGGTTTGAGGGAATGTCTCAAGGAAAGATTTATTTTCAATCAATAAGTCAGTCAGTCAATTAATCAATCAATCAAACCTTACCACTAGATAACTTAGAAGAAATGGCTTCTGAGGTAGTTTTGAACAGACAGTGTGGGAGGGGAAGTAGAGGGCTGGGAAGGGAGATAGAGTGAGGAAAAGCCAGTTGCTAACGCATAGTCATTCCGAAAGGAAGAATCCTGATGTAGATCTGGAAACTTAGTGAGGTGCTCACTGCGTCTAAGAGAGGAGGGAAGCTCAGGAGGAGAGATGTAGATAATGTATGACTTACATTGATGAGAGTCTTGAGATCTTTAGGGAATTTGCTCTAGTTATTTCTGTTTCCTATGAGATATGTAGTTCAAAGAAAAAATTACATCTCAGCAGGGAATGTGGCTTAGTTAGACAAACAGGGTGCTTAGTCAGGCCATGAAACATGTTCAAGGGTGTCAAGCAGATTGAAAATAGGACACAGATGCTGAAAGGAGATATCAAGTCATTAAAAGGTGTTTTCATCTGCTTTTAAACTTACTGACTCACAGTATGACATCAGGGTACAGCACAGAAGTCCAATGGACATGTGGCAGTTTCTAATTACTAAACTGTGAATTGTTTTATGATTAAATTAAGTTGCTTTTATGATATTTTCCTATCAAATAATGGTTTGGGGAATTCCAAAGCATGCAAAGTCTCTGTTGTTGCTGCCTGTCTGTCTGGTATTGGTGGAAAGTGTCTTATGAATATACTCATTAGAGTGCAGTCCCAGGTTTGAGACCTGATTTTGGAAAAATGAGATCCCTTGTGCTGCCTAGAAATAACTCTTGTGTGACAAACAGAATCTGTAAGATGCTTGCTTTGACTTTTGTCTTCAAACAATAAAATATACAGTAGGAAGAGATTTAAAAAAATGAAATAGAAAGGTTCAGCACTGCTCATTTTTAATAGGAAATTTTCTGAGGTTTTTGTTCAAATGTCACAATTCCATACATATCGCCTGATTTTATAGAGATTTTTCAAAACTCTATGAAGTTTATTTAAAAGTATCACTGTTCCCTGGGTAGCTCACTCACTGAAAACAATGAAGCACACATTGACTGACTTCAGCTGGTGGAATCTAGTTTAAATATTTATTAATGTAAATCCTCCTCTATGTTTCTATGATGCTTTAGAGAAATGACAAATAGAAGACATTGGTAGATATTATTTAATGGTTTTATGATATCATAACCCATGATCATAATTTCTAACAGATTTTATAGTTTCCCCTTTAGTTGTCCTTCCTTCCTTTCTTTCTTTTTCCTTCATTTTTTTCTTTCTTTTCTTTTCTTCTTTCCTTCCTTATGACACTGGGGTTAGAACCCAGTCTTATAATACTAGGCAATTGCAAATGATATGTATTCTGTGCTCCATCTACAGATATCCCTTAATATTATTGAATATCAGGAGTCACCATTACTCTTTCTGGGGCTGTTGTGTGATATTTTAGTCATGGTTTCAGAACTTATATATGCAGTGGTCCTGATCACTTATAAGGGAACTTCATGTTTTACTCTTCTTTGAGTTTCCATAGTTTTATTTTCTAAATCTGAAAGTGCAGATGTTGATTATTATAAAACTGGAAAGGATCAATGGACCCCATACCTTAGATACAAGTACCCATTTCTCTCTTCTTAAGGTGTGACTGTTCTTCCATTCAAGGTAAACAGAGAAGTGATACATTGACCAGAAAACTATTTGGGTATTGAGTTCTGATTATTTTCTTTTAAAAATTACACATATTTATTTATTATGTAGGAACATATGCATATCATCATTCACATGTGAAGGTCAAAGGACATCTTGAAGGATTTGATGTAAACATAATTTTTATTTGCCGAATGAAATTGTCCTCTCATAGACTTACTGCTGAATAAGCTCATTCTTTCCAGATCTTTCTGAATTCTGCTATTTCAGCTCAGCTGTTCTTGCCCAAACCCCCCTCCAAGCTGACTGATTCAACCTTGCTTCTCTTGGCTTCTCACTTAATTGTCCTGTCTGGCTTCATACTAACTTCGACAATATGTTCTAATATTCTGACTCACTCTGTCTTCACCTGCAATCTGTTCCTGTAAAACTGCCCCAGTCCCTCTGCCTCTGTGTGTCATCTGTATGTTTTAGTAAGAGTTGCATATCCTATCTCTGACTGGTTCTGTCATATCTTTCTCTGATTCATCATTTTGTCTGCCCCTCAATTAGATAGCACTTTCAAAAATGGTTGCTTTCTAGTAGAAACTAACCTTATTTTTATTGTTTGGGATTAAAGGACATATCTGTATTCCAGCCAGATCATAGTGTTATCCAGGGCATGTCTGCAGTCCAGCTGGATCACATAGACCTAGAAGGTCTTTGGATGTGATTCTTTGCCAGAGCAGCCATGTTGCTGGATTATAGTTTCCCTACAATTTGACTAGCTCTTTCTCCTATTTGGGTCCAGAGAATCAAACTCACGTTGCAAATGTCTTTATCTTCTGGCCTTCTCATTAGCATGAAGTTCTCATGCTTTTCTTTGTATTTAGCTTTCCCTGTAGACAATCCTTAGCCTCTGCTGTAGATATTCTGCTTAATTCATGCTTCACATAATCTAACTTAAATAACAACCTTTTTCATCAGGAAGACAGCAAAGTTATGCTGGTAAGTGCTGACATCCACAATAATAGATAAATACATCCAGTGTAGAATTGATGCATATATAGCTTACAAAGGCTGTTTTAGATCGAAAGTCATTCCAGAATCATACTCCTAGAATTTATGGCTGTCATGATTAATATCAACTTCCATGAGAAAGGTCATGTATTTGGATAGGCAAAATTTTTCTATATTAAAAAAATAGGGCCTTGAGTTTAAATAATTCTCTTACATCTTAACTTCTAACACTGGAGAGATTTTGTCTGAGTTTTCATATTCAGCTCTTCTTCTGAATGATGCTTAACCTGAGAGGCCTCCTAGAAACTTTCTTCGAAACTAATTGGCACTTCATTCCTAACCGTTCAGTGACTGTTCTTTTCTATTTATGTATATATCTACATATGTATGTATGCTTCATCTTTCTGCTGAGGCTAAAGGCTTAAAATTCACCTTGCAGCTCAGTTATATTTGTGCCTGCATTCATGACACTGATATTGTATTTCAGTTCATTCTCATCATAACAAATACTACCACGGTTAACACACATGTCTGCACTGTCCAGCAAAAATCAAGAAAATATTTTTGTGTTTAATTTAGCCAGGAAAATATATTAGTTCTTCATTGTATATAATAGGGCACTGGACCCTGCCACATCTGGCCTCTATCTTTCTAATCTCATAGAATAAAGTCTACTTATCAATTTTATAATCTTAATTTCTTTATCTTTTTCAACACATGTACCTACATTTCAGCTTTTTAACTTAAGTTTTTGAGATTATGATATACTTATATCATTACCTCTCTCTGTCTGCATCCCCACCAGCAATGAGTAAGTGCACCTGTTTGCTCCATATCTTCTACAGCCCTTGCTGCTACTAATGAAAACATATGTTTGTAAATTACTGAACCTCTCTTTTAAACAAAGCCCAAGGTAATCTATATAAAATTGACATGATATGTTGATGAAGAAATTTATATGACTTATATTAAAGAAGGACCGAAGATGCTAAAGTTCAACTGGCAGTCAACTCTGTGCCCTGATACCTCCTCTCCTTATATAGCTAGCTCTTTGGGTGGGTCTCTATGTTATCTGAAGTCACTCTCCTTCTGCTCAATGAACCTTCTGTTCTCTTTAAACCTTTTGGATGTCTTATAACACAGCTTGATTTTCTATGGTATTTTGTTCTTTGCATAGAAAGGCAGGAGCATTGCAGCTGATAGTACCATCATGGTACCAGACAACCTGATTCAAATCTGAAAAAGTTCCTTCGGTTCTTAGGTACCCCTATCTGCAGAATGGGGGCCGAGTAATCATTATTACTTCTTGACTACCATGAGGATGAGCTGATGTAACACACATTCTCAGTCTTGGAGCTGTGGTAGGTGGATGTCAAAATGGCATCCCTCTGAAGCACAGCATGAGCTAAGGACTTGAGGGTGGATGGCTTACTTGGTGGGTATATTTAGGGAGCACCAGCTGGAAAGTGTTGCAGCTAGGCAGGAAAGAAAAGAAAGTTAGTATGGGGTATGTTTATGGGCAGATAACTGAGATAAACAGCCACAGTCAGTGTTGTTAAGAAGCCCTTGGATAAAATCTTGCTTCAGATTTGTCCCACATGTTAGATGGGAAAACTAGAGCATTGATTCCCTGACTCCTGATTTTCTCTTCATTCCTGGCAGGACCAGGCTGATTTACATGCAAGCAAGACCTTAGGTGCAGTACTACATGTACTTCAACTAGAACACCATGAATATGTGACCTCTGAGGGGGAGATAGTCACAACTGCAGAACTGTCACCATAATTTCCCCAGGACCTACTGCATTTTGTGTCCTTTGACCTCGGATAGCTAAGTTTTCTAAATTTCCATTAATACAGAAACTCTATACCTTTCAGTGTTATAGTATCAGCTGCCTGGCGAGGTTTTTTAATCAACACATTCATCAAGGATAAACAAAACATCTGTCTCTTATATACGTCTCATCCTTTTCTCAAAGTTAGGTATGCAATATGCTGCAAGCACTATGAAATAATGAAAGGCAGCAATATGCTGGCCATGGAAGTAGAAAACTAAGTGTGTGTTCTTGTGCTTCCACTTATAAAATACATATCCTCTGGCAGCAGCATAACTCATTTCCACTTGTTTTGGTTTTTTTTTCCCACATGGAAAACATGGCAGGAAATTCTACTTCCCTATTGTACTGTAATGATAAAATGAGGCATGGTATACAGAAGTCTGAGTGAAGTCTTCTCAAGGAGCAGACAAGGTCAGGGAGTCTGCTAGATTTTCCAAGCATTTTCCTATTTTCTTTGTATTGTTTGACAGCCTCATATGTTTATATAATACCCTTTTGTCGGTTCCCACCACCCTATCCTCATTCACTCCCTCAACCACTGTTGCTCCTACTCCCCACTAGTGCCTCTGTTGCCGTTTCTCCTTGTGTTAGCCACTGAGCTTAATAAGAGGCATTTGCCCTTGCACAGATGTAAGTGCTAATTGTCTGCAGCTACTACACCACAAAAGGATACCCACTCACCCAACAGCCATTAAGGACCAATACTATGTGTCTTAGTTACTTTCCTATTGCTATAATAAGATACCATAACAACTTGTAGAACAAAGTGTTTTTATTGGAAGCTTAAAGGTTCAGAGAGTCCATGATCCTCATAGTGAGGAGACTAGCAGATAAGCAGGTATGGTACTAGCACAGAAGTTGAGAGCTTATGTTCTGACCTACAAGCAAGAGTCAGAGAGAGAGAGAGAGGGAGAGAGAGAGAGAGAGAGAGAGAGAGAGAGAGAGAGAGAACTAGGAATGGCATGGGTTTTTGAAACCTCAAAGCCCCCCTAGTATATACCTTTGCCAGTAAAGCCACACCTACTAATCCCTACCAAACAGTTCTATTAACTGGGCACCAGATATTCAATCACAAAATTCTGTAGAGGCCATTCTCATTCAAAGCACCAAGTTTCCTTAAGGAGAGTAGAACCACCTCATAGGCCTTTCCTTCATTCATGATGAAATGTTGATAGATCTAATCTTGTACAGACCTTGTGCAAATAATCTCAGCAGCACCAAAGTCATGAGCGCCATGGCTATGTCGTGTCTGGATGACATTGTTTTTCTGCGAGTATCCCTAACTTATGCTCTTGCCTATTTTTTCCCCCTCTTCTGCTATATTTCTTTGATTCTAAAGTAACCAATACCTTAGAGTTTTGTCATCATAGCTATATTTTTTTAGTTTCTCATTTTGATTGTCTTACCTGTATTTTTAATGTCATTAAATGTTAGCTCATGAAAAATGTTCATATTTGATATATTGAAATACTGAGAATTTATAAGAAAAACAAATTCTTAAGTGAGACTTTAAAGTACAGAAAGTGTGCCATATTTGTTTCATTTAAAATATCAAACACATCTATTAGCTAAGATAGTAATTGAAAATTTCAATTTCTTTCACACATCAGAATGTGAATCTGCTTTTCTGAAACAATATCAATAGCTATCTTATACTTACAAATTTCTTTGCGAGAGTATATCTTGAAATTCACATTATCTTTAATCATCTTCAGGCTCTAGAGGCTGGTTCCCAGAGATTAGAGACAATAAACATTGACAAGAAATATCACTGGGAAGGCAACTGTGTCCTATGCCAGAAACATTTGCATGAATTTGTGCAAGAAAACAAATTTCTTGTCTTTATACTCTAATAACAGAGACCATGGAAGTCACTAATAGAGGAATGAATTAGAAGAGGAGGTGGCACATGTATTTTGATAAAGCAACTTTTTTGTGACCACATCATTGAAGAAAATGATACCCTTTCTCAACACCACTAAATGCCAATAGTTTCTTTGTGAATGGTGGAGCCTTCTGGCCTCTCCTTGGTCTATGATAAACTATCACTGGGCCCAATCTCATCCAAGTCTTGGACAGATAACCATGGAGGCAGTGAACAATTGACTTTCCCCTCCTTATCACATGGTTCTATGTAAGGGACCAATCTCAGTTTTAGTCACCTAACTGAATGAAATTCAAAAACCAAAAACCAGTCTGATGTTGACCAGCTTATTTTTTAACTTTTTGTGAATCAAATTCTCATTCAGTGAAGAAAAGTATAATAGTAGAGTCATCCAAATTTTTTGCAAAAATTCCACTAAGATCATACATTTATTTGCTTTTTTATACTTTTATACTCTGCCTCTGTGTGTGTATTGTGTGTAATGTATATGATGTGTGTTATTATAGTATCTGAGGATTACTAAGCTGGTTGACTCATTTTGGTGTCCTTTGTGTCCCTTTTGTCCTCATAAATTTCTATGAATGCCACGCTGCCTCAAAGCTCTTTGAAGATTATAACTAAACTGTTCATTTATAATGCAAAAAAGAAAGCCTGTAAATCTGATTTCACTAATATCTATATCTATGTTCCTAAAAGTATAATCTGAATACAATTTTTTATGAAAAATTTCTACATTTCATGTAGTTATCTCAGAATGATTTGTACAGCATTCTCACATGCTCCTAGTCTTTTCATAGTCCGTCGTAGTGTTAGCTGTGAAGTCTTGAGTCCTACACACTTTTCTGGAGCCAGAAATTAAAAGATGCAAGAAATATATATATATATATATATATATATATATATATATATATATATATAGAGAGAGAGAGAGAGAGAGAGAGAGAAGAGAGAGAGAGAGAGAGAGAGAGAGAGAGAGAGAGAGAGACAGACAGAGAGAGACAGAGAGAGATATGCCTGGAACTCATTGTGTAGACCAAGCTGACCTCTGATTCACAGAGATCTATCTGCTTCTGCCCGTGTGACAATTAAGAATTCCAGAACACAGATGAAAATGTTCTCAAATACTCCACCCATATATTCCACTGACACACTAAGCATGACAATTATAATGAAAGGATAATGAAGGGGAGGGTTGTTGTTGACATACAGAATCCTTCACATTTATGAAGCAAGTCAAATAAATCTTTGCAGGGATGTGGGACACAGCTCCATCTGTTTTCATACAAACAGTGTTTTTGGTGGTAAAAAAAAACAAACAAAAAAGGAACCGTAAAAGAGCTACAGACAATGATAACAAAGCAAGGAGCCTAAGTGACAGACGAGTCCATCTCCATCAAATAGCTTTAAGTCTAGAAAACCCATAGCTTTAAAAGCAATAACACATCTAAAACAGTTCAGGGCTATGGCACTTGACCTTAATCTCTCCCCCAAGACCTCTTTTCACACAACTTCACTGTGAGGATCTCCCTAGGGTCATTGGTGTTGCATCTGCTTTCCCTACACCTTCTGTGTTCTTGAATCCCAGAGATTTTTTTTTTTTTTTCGTTTTTAAGGTTTCACCCTTAAGGGACTAGCTTTTCAGTCCCTGATTCGTCATGCCAATTTATCACTGTTACATGCTGTAAAATCTCTGAGTACCATCTTCAGGAAGCAGACAGTACATCAGCCTTCTGTCCCTGTTCCTGAACTGAGGTCCCTAGTGCCCTTCACAGATACACTCTACATCAACAAAAATGGCACATGAAGGACTTTGTGTCTGTCATACTAAAGACTCTCTTGTATTTCTTTCATTACCTAAAAAGTTTTCAAACAAAAAATATTTTAAAGGGGCTAGAACTTGTTTTAATGTAGTATTTATTACATGTTTTTGGGAGAGTCTTTTTTGGACATCTGTATAAATTAGCTTATAAAACAAACAGCACAGTTTCCCTTGTAAACAGCTAAAATTACACACACACACACACACACACACACACACACACCACACACACACACACATAATATATATATATATATATATATATATATATATATATATATAATATATTTCTTTTCTTTGAGAATTTATTCCAAATCTGTATTGATCTGTTTACTAAACTGCTTGATTTTTATCCTCGATTTTTTTATCCTATTTTTTATCCTGTTTCTGACTTACAAATGTTATAGCTGTTAATTATATTATAATCTAAGCCAACTAAAGATAAATATCCTAAGATGATTGTTAGTCATTGTTTTAACTCAAAGTCCTGCCAGCACTGCTGAATTAGCTCACATGGAAGTTTGGCTGATGTGTGTTACTTGATTTATTTATTGTTTTGTTGAAGATGTATAAGGTTTTCCATACTGAATCACAGTGTGTGTTTATGTAAACATCAATGTCTATAATATATTGAATTGATTGTAGAATGAAATTGATAGGATTGAAAAATATGGGTCGATAATAAGACTCTAATTCACTCTAAGGAAAGCCCATTCCCACATTACATCATTTTTGTTCTAGGCATATTTATACAACTTACAAATATTTTACAGTCCCTTGTGTAATATCCATATGCTTAGAAAAAACATTATATGACCCTTGAATCTTAGCGTGCCTTGTTAGTTTTGCACAACATCCTCTTTTGTTGTGCAGACAGCTATAATTCTCATGAGACAACATCCACATTGAAATGTCTACAAAATGTCAGGAGGTTAGATGCTGTGATTAAAGACTACTCTATTCCTACCATTATTCTCAGTCTGATTTTACAGCTGTAGAACTAGAACAAAGAATGTATGGGGGAGGGGAGGAGGAGAGCATTTTTTGCTTGTTTCTTTTATGTTTTTTTTTTTTTTTAGATCTAGAAAAAGGTAGAGGAGATGGAATTCTGAGGTACCTCTGGCTGTGTCATCCCCAGAGGGCTGTTACACATGAATACTCAAAGCCTTCAAAAGCCAATGATGATATTCACAACCAAATAATAATGTGCTAACCTCATTCACAGTAATAACAGATAATGTAGAATTTGTGGCTGCCATTTCATTTTGAAGGTAAAATACGAGACTTATTTTGTAGATTTCGTATAACATCCCGGGCTGCATCATTAGACCTTGAATAACCCGAAATAAAGAGGTAATGAGTGTACTTGACTCTGCATCATTCAGACCTTTGCTGGAGCATAAGGCCCACTTGTGAGCTCCAGACAAAACCAAAGAGGACACGGAGAGTGGCAAAGAGAGGGAGCAAAACCATGCCTTGTTCTCATATCAAGTGGTTGGAAGATGGTAATCGTTAGAGAGACAAAGCTATGTAGTAATCAAGGGCCTAGTTCTTGGAAGGGGCTGGTTCATTGTGGCCACTAATCTGAAGTATAAGTAGTACCAGCCCCTGCAGTAAGCAGGATTAAGCCACAGATGCAACTTCGTGTCCTAGTGATGAGGAAAACATTTTCTGTGGGGAGACAGGCATGGTTGTTCTGGCCAAGTAATGATTACATGCAAGGATCAAAACCATGCATAATTTCTACATTGTAATTTCAACTAATTTACAATGTATTTCCTTGTCAGATATTTTTTTGTGCATCAATATTATTAGTACAAGTAGCTTTATGCTGTTCACAAAAAGGTTGCAAAATATGGAAATTTTTAGATATTTCTACAAGTTTATTGATGACCTTCATCTCTTTTTCTGGTCATCATAATCTTCATGTGATAACAATTCATCTGTAAAATCAAAAAGACTAATTTGATATTCTGTACCTAAATTTCTGTAGTGTTTGGAAGGATCGCAAACCACTGCAGGTTAATTGTTTTTGACTGGTACCTCCAGTAGAGAAGGACCTTATAGGATGCAGTTGTAGCAATTTCTTGTTGGTTGTACTTTCAGGTATAAGCACTCTTCTGATCATAAAGGGAAACAGGATTTTGTTTCAGACATTAAAATAATTGTTTTTGAGCTGCCTAGGTGGTTAAGAACACTCTGAAGAATAGATTTTGTTTTTTGTTTAATTCAAAATAATAACCCATATTTTCAATGAATGTCATAAGGAAAACCATAAAACCTTGCACAAAAATGGTTAATATGCCTATAATTTGCATTTAGTATTTTGTTAAGTTGAAAGTTGACACTAGAGTTGCATTGTAATATATGAATCAGAGGATCCAGGATGCATTTATTTTACCTTGTGTTCTAACAAAAGTATATGCCCAAGTAGTGCCTTTGTTTGTGGTCTAAGATTTTATAAAGAAAAAAGGGAAAAATATCCTTTCATTGCACAGAGCATTACAATGGGAACATAATTCTTGAGAGATGCAAATTGGCAAGTAAAATAAGTCAATCTCTGGCAACATATTTAGCTGCTGCTGCTCCAGTCTTTCGCCACATTCTGACATTGTCCTCCCCTTCTGAAACATGCTCTCTTCACTCGCCATTCACTTGGGAAAACTGGGGTAAAAAGGGTTGTGAAAAATTAGACATGGTCAGTGACCATATGAAATTTATAATCAAATGGGACCTGCAGCATTTATCAAATTTATTCTCCTCTCTCATCCTCTCATTCTCTCCTTTTATCTCCCTCCCTTCCTTCTTTTCCCTGTGTAATGGGTCTAGATGTTATAGAAGAGTTATACACAGACTTCATCCTAAGTGGGGGGGGATGAACATTTGTCATGTTCAGGGAGCTCCAGAAATGTCTTTCTGTGGAAGGGTTGTTTGAGCTGTGAATTGAAAGATAACTAAGAATTAACTGGGAAAGAACAAGAGTGAGAACTGTATGTGATGAGCAAACCATTGCCAAAAGAGCCAGTCCTTGGGTACCACACAGTTAGGAGATGAAGTCAACAGAGGCATTAGGTTACCACGCTGAAGATCCTTAGAGAAGAGTCGGAAGCCAGTGGGCGTGGGTACCCATTGCATTTCCAACATAAAGTGTTCACTTCCTAGCCAAGCTTCTAACACTTCATTTCCCTGTTTTGTAGAAAAGAACATTCTGGCTAGGAGGAATATGGTTTATTAATCCATCTAATGTACATTTGTGTGTATGTGTTTATATTTTTATATAAAATGTAAATTTTACATTTTATTTTCCTAGTGACATTATTTGTTTTATAGTCTCTATTGCTTTCTTCCTTCTCCCTTCCCTGGTCTCCTGGTGATCACTCACTACTTCATACATTCTGTCTCTGTTTTTCTATTCTGAAATGGATAAAGTATTCCAGATTGTGGAAAGGGACAATGTGAAAGAGAGTAAGAGAAAACAGTAGGAGGGACAGCTGCAATCATCCCCAGCATCCATCAGGTCTTTTGTGTCACCACTTTGCCACCTTTCCTGGAGGCTGAGGAGAAACTCAAGCTTCATTGCTTGTCATTAGACTTCAATTTCTCATCTGAGGTCCTTGGGGTGACTGTCTAAACAGTCTCTGGGCTTCTAGTGTTGCATCCAAGCCCACTCTTCTCTTTCTTCTGTAGTGCCTCTCTAAGGAACAGATGTGTCTGTCTCTAGCACATTGTTCAGCATCTTTATCCTTGATTCTGCAACCTTGTATGCTGTCCATTATTTTCTCTCTATTCAAGGGATGTGTTTTGCAATCCTTTAAATATGTTACCTTACCTCATGCCCAGCTTTTGGCATGCTATTCCTTCCAACCAAAATGCCTCATAAACCTCATCTGTATAGAGGCAACTGCCTCTTCTTTCAAGACTCACAGAAGGTTTGCCTTTCCACAAAGGCCTTTTTTTTACTAGTCCTTGCATGACATCTCAAGTCACTGTTCAGCCTGTGCATTGGCGTTTGTTGTGATTCTCTAGAAGGGTGATTGTTGGCTTAGATTTTTCACAGCCTACTTTAATAGGTGTTCTTAAATGTTTTACCCTCCCTTCTAGCCCACTACCCAACAGAGGAAGAAAAGGCTAATAGGGCAAAAGGGGGGTGTGGACCTGTTTAGAACTAGTTCTTATGGGCGATTCCAATCTTTGTTGTCCATATATTGACAGTTCAGTTCATACAGATCAGCAGCAGTAGCTCAGTCCATTCACAAACACCATTCAGGAATCAGCAACAGCAGTTCAATCCAGAAGAAACCTCGAGGCTCTGCCTACTTACTGGTCAGAGTGCATAGGAATGGCAAGAAGGTACCGGAATATCATCAGAAGTTCTTTAGTGAATTTCTCTCTACAAAGTCATGACAAATGATGATCATCAAAGAAGGCAAGGCAAACAAATGCCACTTTGGTTTTAGCACAGCTTGGCATCAGCAAAGCCCAACAAACACCAGTAAAGAGTGACACAGAGCCACAGCATCATCCACTGTCTGTTGGGTTATACTTTTACCCTTTCCAAATATCACATGTTCTTTCAAGAATCTGCTCTAGCAAAACATCACATGACCCTTTTCCAGGCAGTTTCCAGAAAATCAAACAAACAAACCACGTGTCTATTCTCAGCAAAACATCCTTCCATGTGTTTGCCTCAGCAAAACGTCCTCTCATAAGACAGTTTCCAGAAAAACATCACATGACACAACTGAGTCTCCAAAGAAACCAGAAATTTCTACTTCAGATGGTACCTGATATTTTCTGGAACTTTCCTCAAAGGAATGAGATCTGAAGGGGTTGTCACCTCAACCTCACTTGTTATATAGTCTCACAGCTAGATTAGAGCCTGCCAGCTCCTTGGCATTTGATATATAGCTTGGCATTTGATATATATATTCATTTGATAAATGAATGAATCTTTATTCTTATTTCCCTTTCAGTCATACATCTCATATTCTCTATGATTATATGGAGAAGCAGAGCTATGGACCCGGACATCTCACCACAAATACAACAGGTTTAGCTTCTTCACGTATCTCTAGTGTTCTTCTTATACTCGTGAATTTAAACAAAACACTGAATAGAGACTGCAGGACATCTCCTTTGTGACCCTTTGTGACCAGCCAATGATGTTGTTTTCTTTCTTGCAAATGCAGGCCAGATACTTCCTCTAACAGGACAGCTTGAGCTGACAGAAGCTGTGGTTCTGCCGTTTACAAGTTCAGAATTTTCCCATGCTGTTTGTTTCATTTCTCTTCCCAACTCACCCCAGATGAATAAATAACAAAAACATGAAGCGTTTACCTTGTGCTAGTTACTATCCTCAATCTTTGACAATACCTTTTAAATACTATAGGCTTCTTTTTTTACAGGTATTGAAGCTAATGAACAACTAACTAACTAACTACTAACTAACTAACTAACTAACTAATTTTCTTAGTTCTAATTTGTCATAGGCATGTGGCAAAGCTCAGATTTAAGTCCAGACTCTTGTAGATGAAGAAGCTAACGCATGCCCTCTCCCTTCATATTGCTATGCCCCCTTTCTTCATGCCCAACTTAACTCTCTATATCTTATATTCTCTGACCAGATGATAGATGCCTTTTAACAACAGTGGATTTCTTGGCATTCATTTGGCATTCATCCTTTAATATGTTAATTTTTATGTATGTATGTAATGGTTGTTCCTTTTGGAAGCAATGACTGAGGGATTTCTGCTTTGTAATCTCCTCTTCTAGGAGGGTAAAGTATAGTGTGGTCAAAAGCCAAGTTATAGAATTGGGATTTTACCTTTCTATTCTGGTTCTTTTCTTTCATAGCTGCATTGACTTGGTCAAGTTTTTTTCTGTGTCTTCATGTCTTATCTGTACAATAGAGTAGCAAAAAATACTACCTCAGGAGGCTGCTGCGAAGATTGAATGAGGTAATGTCCAAAATGTACTTATAACCATGTCTGGTACAAAATGACCATCCAGTAAACATCACTTATTCTTCCATAGCCTGAAGGGTCTTTCCACCCACATGATGCTCCTTAGTCTCAGATGAATGGCTGTTATCATTCTGTGGGCCATGTGTTTATGGGGAATCCCAGTCTTGCCTGAGAGTTATGGTAACTGGCATGGGCTTGCTTTCCATCTCTCCTGCTGTTCCACTCCTGGCTCACTGAAATGTCATGAAACCTTTTTCCATTCTGATTTCTTTGAGGCTGAAATCCTTCTGGGGTTGTTGGTCAGCACTTTGCAGGATAACCCATCTTTTCTTTCCTCAGACCCGCTGAGATCATCTGCTGAGTGGTATGTGTAACACCTGTTGTCACCCCACCCAAACCCCTGCCTCAGAGACCAGGCTATACCCAGAGGATTTGAGCTAACTTGGAACCTTATGGCAACACAGTTTGAAATCAGCAAGCTAATGGCTCCTTTCCCCCATATTTGGAAGCTGACAAAATACCTATGAATATTTACCAATAGTCAGTCATCACTGTGAAAGAAACAAGAAGGCCCTAGCTTTATCGACATTTTTGATTGTGCAAAGTGGTTAAGCCATGTATAAAATATCACAGACGATGTACCAGCCATACTGAGAATTTAACTCTGTTGAGATAAAGTTACCATGTGAGAAAGTGAGATAGAGGTTTTCTTTCTCTAGTACTCAGAAAATAAGATACTGTCCTAGGGAGCTGACAACACTAATTTCATGCTACAGTTCAGATTTTTAAATATTGCTGTTTTTCTGAAACTGAAAAAGTACCTTAAGAAATTCTAGTTCAATTTTAATTCTAACTAGAAACATTCATTCTGAAATGTGCATGTTTAAATAATGGTGAGTGACTGAAAGAAAACACAGCTTTGTTTTATTTTTAAAAACTGGCTATTACTCTAATGATTACTAACCCTGCGGCTTATTTGGAAATGGGTTCCTATCCACCACATCTTCATTTGTCTCCTAATTTTCATGTAATTTGAAAGGGTTAGGCAACTTTCCCAGGGGGAACATCCTGGGCAGATCCCAGAGGACTGGCTACAGTGCTCTGATTTTACAGGCAAATTTCCCCTTGTCACCTCAGGCAGTACTTCTTCCTTCATGGCTCTTGTTTTGAAAGTGCTGTGTTTGTGTGTTGTGTGCATACAGACTTTTCCTCCTCTGATATCTACTCCATGTAAAACTTTAGAAAATTGATTTTGATTTTACAAGTGGGCACACCAACAATTAACATGAAATCTTTGCTGGAAAATGCTGAAAACACACCCAACAAATGACCAGTTCAATGAATTCACTCATTAATATGTAGACTTTTTAGATCTACCCCCATACAAGCTAGCTTCTAACTTGCTTTCCTTTCACTCATTATTCCTAAGCAGCAGTTAGAGAAAAAAATAGAGAGATGGGAGGCAGACAATGAGAAAGCCACAGCCAGGGTGTACAGAGAATAAAATGGACATGCATGCGCAAGTATTTGCTCTTGAGTTAACATGCTTATTATTTTAAGATGTTGTAATATTGATCCATGTTGTCTTTATTTCTAAAAGCTAAAGAAATAAATAAACAAATGCTGTATTAATGTCAGTTCCAAACTCTGCAATACATGCTTTCATACTTGAAGCAGGTAAGCAGCCCCAAGAAGAAACATAACCGTCCAAATTGAACATATCTGAAATTGTAAATCAGAGCTCAAGGCTTGTTAATCTAAGTCCATCCTCACTTGATGGGTGGCTCTATTAGTGGGAATGGGAAAGGCTATGAGTACTTAACAAGCTAAATCCCGATGTCAATCTGAAAAGTTCCAGGCCAGCTCAACGGGATTGCTTTAGAGTAGTGGTTCTAAAACCCTCTAATGCTGTAACCCATTAGTACAGTTCCCCATGATGTTGTGACCCCCCCAATCATAAAATTATCTTTGTTGCTACTTTATAACTGTAATTTTGCTACTGTTATGAGTCCCGATGTAAATATCTGATATGCAGAGTATTTGATATACAACCTCTGCGATGCAGTCATAACCCACAGTTTGAGAACCTCTACTTTAAAGGATCACAGTCATATTAACCACAAGTGCTTATAGCCCTCATGGTAGAAGAAAGTATCCTCAAAATGTATCCTCCAGATTATTCCATCCAGAACACTGAATTGTGTTTTGTTTTGTTTTTTTGTTTATTCCAAATCAGTGCAAGTTGGTTTTGCCCCAGGTACCAGAAGAGAAACTCTTCCTATAGTGTCAGAAGGAGAAGAAAACTGGAAATGACTGACCTGTTGAAATGTATATTACAATTTTAAGTGAGGGCCACAGTACTATCGACCCTGTCAACATGGCCTAAAAATATATATATATTTTTTTAGAGTAAGTTTTTAAATGGTGTGCTTCCATGTGACATTTTCACATGTTTGTTTCATAGGTTGGTCCTATGCACCCCACCCCATCCCCAACATTACAGTCGTATTACTCCTTCAGAAGCTTTCCAGAGCCTTAAAGATGTAAACCCTTTAGCAAGGCCATTTGACATTCAGGTTACCCACCTGTCTCTTACTATCCTTTCTGCTTGCTATTTCCCTTGAGATTCTAAGAACAATGGGGCACACTGTTCCTTGTCACCTGCTTGCCTTTCCTGTACTTGGCACTGCTGGCTTCATCTGCTGGGATCCCCAAAATATGTCTAGCCTTGCCTGTTGTTTCCCTTGGCAATTTCTCTGTATGTTGTCTCACCCCCTTGGTTCTTCAGACTTGATGATCTCAGTATTCTGGCTCCTCCTCTGAGCATCTTCAGCATCCTCTACAACCTTTAATATGGTTCTTGCTTCATTACAGTAAGCTGCTCATGTGTGTCTACCCCACTAAGGATACACTAAGAACAAACATTAAATATCAACTACGATTTCACCAAATAACTAACCCAGAGGAAGGCTCAAGATTGATCCTGTTGAATTAGTGAATGAGTTGACCATGCCTTATCCACATGGCTGTTCAAATTCTTCAGTGAAGTATGCTTTTCTTACTGCTCTTCAAGGAATAGGTACACAACAGTTGACTGACCTATAGGAAGAGGTTTCTGATATTTTCCCTTGAAACTTTATAGAATTACTGCATGTAAAAACACAGAATCCCTCCTGAATCATACCCAAGAAGGGTTTTCATGGATTTGTTAAACTTTTACTTTTCTTGAGAGTTTCTATGAGCTTATACTAAACCAACTGTGTAAGGTGTGTGATCTTTAAAACAAGGCTGCCTTTGTGCCCCAGAACTCTTCCAAATAATGTGCCATGTCTTTCACCTTGAGCCTATTAAAGTCTTAAAATTGCGGTGATACTGAGTAAGTGATATTTTTGAAGGCTAACATGTCTCTCTATTTTAATGTAAATTATTTTCATGAGCTTTGCTTTAAGGAATTGAAAATTTGGGGGTTGTGGGCAACCTTTAAAGATCACATATGGAATTTTAAACCTTTAAAGAACATTGTTCTTGGAATCTCATGGGAAATGGCAATATATATCCCTTGTATGGCAATGGTTCTGTCATTGTTGGTGTTGATTCCTCTTTCCAACATCTCTGCCTTGAATGATACAATCTTCAAGTATTAAAATTTGCATTTTCCCTAGTGTATTTATATCAAAATGAGAAAATGATATGATTTCCCTTGATTATTTGTATGTCCCACTTCCTTCAAGCCTACATCTCTCAATGCCACATGTAGCTGTGTATGCATTATGGATGTATGTGCATGCATGTGCAATGAATGTCGTCATGTGATGAGAGGCTAAAGCAGGACTTCAGGTACCCTGCTCCATCACTCTCCGCTTCAGTCCCTTGAAACAGGCTCTCTTTATGAAATGATGCTATGCTACTGACCAGCAAGTCCAAGCAATCCTTTTCTCTCTTTCCCCCTATAGTACTAAAGTTACAGGTATACATGACCACACCCAGCTTTTTTGATGTATCTGCTTGTATGGCAATGGTTCTTATCAACTGAACCAACTCTTTAGGTCCCAATGTAGTATTTTCTAATTATCAGTCAAGAGCTATAGTCTCCTTTCCTAATTCCCAGCCTCCTCCTACCCAACAGGACATGCCTGCTACATTAGTCTCTATTTTATTTGGTTGTTTTAAATATAATTTGCCAGTGACTCTTGCTCAATATGTATCAATCTATCCTTCCAGATAGAATACTAAGTACACAAGAAAGGGAGTTTAGTCTGTTTTATTTTCTGTTGTGTCACCAGAAGCCAGATTATCACTTAGTATATAATAGATGAACAATAAAGATTTGCAAGAAGGCAAATGAAAAAGTGGTCAGCATTGGCTTAGTAGTACTGTGAAAGATTGTGTTTCCTCTGCAACTGCATGTGTTCTTTCTGGAGTCACCAACGTTACCCAGTATTAAGGAGACACACTTTTGTGTTGTGTTTTCGGCTGGAAACGGTAGACCCAGGTGTTGCCAGGTACTTTTTTTTTTGTAGACTCTCATTTTGCCTGGCATGTTCAAGGACTTTCTGGTTTATACTTCCCTCCTTGTAGCTGACTTCATCTGCAGATATAGCACTGCTGGCTATGTTTAGCTTTGTGTGGTTTCAGTGTTTATTTTCTATATTGCCACATTGCTATTTTAGCTCTTATTCTGTAATTAAATAAAATGCCTTGTTCTCTCAGAATAAGAGCAATGAGAAGAAGGACAGTGTTGCCTGTGCAGACTAGTGTAAACTGATGTTATCATGTCAGGAGATCTAGGTTAGTAGATGGAAGCCTCCAGACAGAAGCCCTTCTGAGGAATATTTGACAAGTCATCCTTCTTTGAATCTCTGACAAAATCTTTAGTATGTTTGCATTTTCACAAGCTCTCAGACACTCAGAGATGGGAAGACTAGCTTGTAAAGATTCCAGAGCTCAAGAGGCCAACATGGCTAGGAACTAAAACTTGCCATCTGATATTATGGGAACAAATGTCTCCATGTGCAAGGGCTCAGATGGGGGTCATTTAAATTGCAAATTTATGTAAAAATAAGACAATGTGGTGTTTTAAATAGTTATTCCATAGCTAGAATCATATAAACAATCTTATGGATAAAGGTAGAAATCACAGATGTACAAAGTTCAGTTCTAAAATAGTCTATATTTTAGGAGAGACTTAACAAAATATCTCTGGGGCATCTGTTTACTCTGGGAGAGCCTAGAGGCATGGTGAACAAAGAGTGTCAGATCAAAGACTTTCTGCCAGCTTAAGTTCATTTATTTCAACAGGATGCTCTCATTCTCTCTGTCATTTGGCAAAGCTTTATGTTAAAAGAAAAATCTAGAAGGCATCTCATGAGCTTTTTTTTTTATTAGAAATATAATCTTTTACAATATTTATTATATATATATAAAATTGTTCAAATAAATTGTACTCCTAGCCTGCCTGCCTTCCTCTTTCCTTCCTTCCTTCCTCCCTCCCTTCCTTCCTTCCTTCTTTCCTTCCTCCCTCCCTTCCTCTCTCTTCCTTTCTTTCTTCCTTCCTTTCTTTCTACCCTTCCCCCTGTTCCCTTCTCTTCTCTCATTGCACACTCCTCCTTTAAAAGAGAATTTGCTTTTATCCGATAAAAAGTACAAAGGAAATAAAGCCATTTATTTAAATGAGGAATTAGACAAAGAACTAGATGAAGAGAAAGTAGTTGTGGCCACAATAAGGACCAGCAGTCTCCAGTGGGTTACCGAGAGGATAGAGGACTGAGTTCAAGAAGGACTGTGCTGATTCTGCTTCATGAGAAACCTGGATCCTGAGGTAAAGCTCAGGTTATGTGAAAGCCACTCAGTGCTCTCCAGCCTTGGTTTTCCACTCAAGGCAGTGTATATACAGAATGTCTCTGGCCAAGAGTGATTGTGCTGTGATTAGCAGAGTGAGCAACACCCCATGCTCCCTCAAAACAGAGAGAGAGAGAATGAGCGGTTTGAGGTGCCAAGTCAAATATGAGCATTACACACTGGTTAGAAATTAAAGAAAAATTCTACCTGTGTGGGTTTAGAGGGCCCTTTTTCAGGTGCATAGGCTAGACATAGCCAGAGAAGTAAAGAAATGACCTAGATTTTGCATGTGATTGTACATAAATCTAGTTTTTAAATGTTGGTCCAGCTGTGTTTTCACATGAAGTGTAACTCCTCCACCTACTATAGCAACAGCAACAAAAAATGAGATTATTGCAGTCACATTATAATAAAGCACTCACCCCATATAACATATGGAGACAAGACCAGGGTGCTTCATGGGGATGCTCTTTTATAGGAATGAAGATTAGGAGTCTGAGAGAAAGAGACATTGATTTGGAATAAATTACCTGTGTTGAACATAGAAAGAAGTTCCTTCTGTCTTTGTGACCACACATAGCTGACCTTGCTTGGTAAAGTGAGATTTGCCTCCAGCTTAGATGGCTAGGTTGTTGTACAGTGTTGGTGGTTAGGTTTTTGTCCACTTGACACGGAGAGGACCATCTGGAAGGAAACACTTTGTAATTCAAAAACATCACTGTGCCAGGGACTGCATTTGTCTGAGCCCTAAACAAATGAGTGGAAAGAAATGACCATACACAACTCACAGTTGCTTGAAAATTGGTATTTTTCAACAACTGGGGATGTCGTGTGACAAGATCACCTTTAAAAAGAGCTTGACCTGTCACTGGGGGATAATCCTCGTTTTGCCATCTCTACACTTTTCTATAAATACATGTCCCTTTGCCCCAAATGTTTCATCTTTGTATTCT
Source organism: Mastomys natalensis (assembly GCA_021653895.1). Lineage (NCBI taxonomy): Eukaryota > Metazoa > Chordata > Mammalia > Rodentia > Muridae > Mastomys > Mastomys natalensis. The sequence goes on along the minus strand of JAJTUV010000258.1, from coordinate 631,268 downwards.
CCTGTCCTCTGGGGAAGTCTAGAATAGAAACCCATTAGCCCAGATGGCTGTGCACCCTTCACTTTCCTTACATTCTCTTCATCATACTAAATTACTATGTTGAACAGAGAAATAAGGCCTTGTGGCCCCACACGACTGGTCTTTCTCCATAAAGTGACATTGGCCTCTGGCTTAGATGAGTATGGTTGCTCTACAGTGTGCTAGTTAGGTTTGTGCCCACTCCACACAAGATAGGGCCATCTGGGAGTACAGAATTCCAATTGATAAAATGCTTTTATCAGATTAGCCTGTAAACAAATTTGTGAGGCATTATCTTGATAAATGATTGATGTGGAAGGTCCCAGCTCACTGTGGGTGGTGCTACCCTAGGGCAGCTGGTCCTGAGTATAAAAAAACTAAGAAGGAACCTCCTGCAGGGTTACTGCTTCAGTTCCTGTCCTGACTGCCTGTCATGATAGACTACAGCTATAAACTACCAAGACTATAGGATCCTCTTTCTATTCATAAGATGAACGCACACTTTCCTCCCCAAGTTGCTCTTGGTCATGGTGTTAATCATGGTGATAAAACAATAACTCTGACATAGGTTAAGTTACCAAAGGCAATTTCAATTGTGTTGTACTGTACTTCTTCCTTAGAAGTAGAGACTTAGAATAAATAGCATTAAGGATAAATGCCAATTGCTCTGGGATGATATCATAGCCCCTTTTTCAAGTGCTTTTATTTATGTTGTTCTAATCTTGCCCTCAATCCAACCATCTTTCCTGGTAGGTGTATCTGAAGGCATTATGATAAAGAACTTAGAGTTTGCAGATTTACACCATCTGCTGCAGCTTTGAATAGGTCAACTCTCTGAGGGTCTGTTTCCATCTCTATAAAATAGAGTGGGAACATGATATTTATTTTTATAAGGCTTTGTGGAGGGACAAGATAATAACTTGGGGAAGACAACACAGTTTCTGACGCATAATAAACAACTAACAAAACTTAGCTGTTCTTTTCATAAACAAGTCGATTCAAACCAGAAATAATGGGACAGTTAAAGTCATGGTTTATTAACTGTCACTTGATAGCTCTATGTTCTCAGGGTCTGAGATTCAGGTTCCTCATCCTATCCTATAGATAGTAAAAGAGCTCCAGCAAGATGTTTGTGAACACAATAAGATGGAGTAGGGGTGTCTTACACCAAGCCTTTTGCCAGGTTCTTGTCATCTTGACTCCTCTCCTGTATTTTCTGGAAACTTTGGGAATGCCAAAGGTCTGTGAGGGTCAGCCAAAGGAAAAGTCAAAATGAGTTAGGTAGATTCAGTTCCTCCAGATTTCATTTGCTATTTCTTTATTACACAGTCATTTACTACACTGGCCACTAAAATATTAACTATACAGCTTCTTGCACTCACTTCATCTTTCTCAACAGCACACAATAGTTTTAACAGGTGTTTGGGAAATCCCACTAACCTTTCATTGACATTTGCTCAAAACACAGCATAATATTTCAAAGCACATATTCTTTAGAAGTAAGGCCCAAACAGCTTTCCTGTATAAAGATGCAGGCTGTGAGAGTGGGAGTGAGCCATTGAGAAAGGTTTCTGCTGTATGGCTTGGGTTTCAGGGATTGCCTATTGAGTCACTTATGGGTTGAAAAAGGATGAAACCTGCATGGTCTCTCACAGCTAGAAGTGCAAAGTCCCTCCTTGTGATTAGGAAGCAGTCAGTAGGAGTGCACCCTGGGCAGAAAAACCCAGGTTTGTCTTCTGGGAGATGGGGACTACTTGATAGAAGGTACATGATCTCCAACCTCTTATATTTCCCACTTTCTGTTTCAAGAGAAACACATGCAACTATAATGGGTGACCATTGGATGAGCAGTTCTGTGGGGATAGGGAAGTGGGGAGCAAGTCCAAAAGGGAAACTCAGGGAACAAAGAGCCATGAGAATCTGGAGCTAGTCACCCATTTCTACCAAAATATGTATTTCTAATTTTGATGCAAGTTTAATACCTATTTTTTAAAAAACATGTTTTAAACTAATAGTCCTTCAAAATGAAACATTCTGAGAAAATGTTTTCTGAGCATTCAGTGAATAATTTCTTATCTTAAATGTCCTAGTTTCTGAAAAGGAACTCAGATTTACAATTCATAGTAAATACTTAATCTTTCAATTAATCTATTAGAGGTATTCCATCTTAAATATAGCATTGGTAACCTGAATATGGTATTTCAAAACATTTTTGCTTAACGGATCCAAGATTAGTTCCCAAACACACATCTGGTGACTCACAACTAAGTATAACTGAATTACCAGGGAATCCTCTGCCTCTAGACTCTAGGGACGTTTGTACTCACAGGCATAAACTCCAATATACAAATACTTTTAAAAATGAGAATAAATATAATTTTAAACCACAAAGAAGAATTTCTGCTTATATCAAACAAGGTTGATTCTATGAATGTACATGTGGTTCAGTGCAAGAGAATTTTCTCTCGGAAGTCACACATTGATAAGTTAAAAGAAATCAGGAGCCCATGGAGATGACACAGTAGCTAAGTGTACCTATGGTGCACACATAGAAAGTTAAGTTCAAGTTCCTAGAGATCACATGAAGGCAAGCATCAGTACTTGACCTTATAACCCAGATACGTAGAGCATGGAGCTCACTGGCCACCCTACTTAGGTGAAACTCAGAGCTCTGGGTTCAGTAACATAACTATCCTGTCTCAAAAATTACTATGGAGAGTAATAGAGGACGGTGCCTAATGACTTCTTCACATGGGTGCTCCTGTGCACGTCTCACTCCTACATGGGCATCTAACACACACACACAGACACACACATACAGACACACAGACACACACACCACAGACACACATCACACATATACACACACATCCACCACCACAGACATACATACACATACACACCACATACATACCACACACACAAACATACACACAGACCAAACACACACACATACCACACATACACACACAGCACACCACAGACACACACATACACACACATACACACACATGCAAATACACATACACACATACACACACACATACCAAAAACAGGAAGACATTAATGCCTTTAATTTAAAGGGGAGATGAACGTATAAATTACAGATGGCAGGGTGGCATTTGACCAAAACTTAAAACCTAAGTCCCACTCATGTTTTTATGTTAAATGTTAAAAGGCACACTGAAATAGCAAAAGAGAAGGATAGCATCTGTCTCAATAGCTAGACACATTGTTAAATAGAAATCATGGCCATTAAAACCAGCATAATTATAGCACTGTGATGTAATATAATATATTACACAGAAGGTTTTATTTTTTATTTGGAACAGTGAAGCAGTTTGACACATAAAAATCAGAATATGGATGGTTTTATAACAACTTGAGTATTCAGTTGGAAGTGCTGAAGGAATTAGTTGTAAGATAATTATGTTCAAAGAGGTGATTGGGTAAGATGACCAATTATAAAATGCATACAGAAGTGTATTAGCTTGTCGGTTAAAAATTAATATCCAGTTAGAAACATAACAAAGACATAAACTGCCTTCCAAACAGAATCCAACTCTAGATATCAAATAAAACATCCTCATACCTTTCTGTGAAAACAATTTTTCTAAAGCACAAAAGAATAAATCTTAAAACACAAATATTTCCATCAAGTTAATCTATGAAAGTTAATTATAGAAAATAACACAATGTGTACATTAGCATTTTATTGTTCATTTTGACAAAATATTTAAAAAATATCCAAGAAAATAAATATGTAAGAAACTCAAAATTAAAAATTTAACAAGTAAAGGACACAGAGTTATAAAACTCATCACCTGAGGATATATTTTACCAAAAATTCAAACTTAGAATAGTGGTATGGGTGAAAAATTAGGACATGGCAAAGAAGAACCATGTTTTATGTGTGTGCATGCATATATGTAAGTGTATATACATGATTATACATCAGTAAAGATATATATGATTTCAATAGCAATTGGATCAGTTCATGAAAAGTATAGCTATTCAAATGCTAAAAAACCAAAAGCCAATAATTATGGAATATAATATGAACTTAGATCCTTTTATTATCCTTTTTATATATATATATATATGTGTGTGTGTGTATGTATCACATTATTAAATATACATGTGTATATGTATTATATCATATATGTGTATGTATGTATATATGTTATATATGTATGTATATATATTTCTGCTCATCTCAAACACCATAAATGCAATATAACAATAAAAAACAAACAAGAGAAGCTGTTTCAATGTTGCCAAAGGAAGATTTATTTAATTTAATGTATAATGAGTTCTGAAAAATCGTTAAGAACAAGTTGACTGTCCTTAAAGAAAAATCAACAGAATCAATTTCTAGATGAATGGCCAATAACAAGAATAAAAGCCCAACCACAAAGAAAATCCAGTAGCAAGTGGGTCCATCATTGTTTTCACTAATCAAAGTGTTAAAAGATTCCTATAAATACAGCATGGGACACATGCCAGTGCAGGTCAGAGCATATACCCTCTTTAGTGAAAGTCTGAGGAGCTATGTATTCATCAATAATTAATGGAAAATATATTTTATAAACTATCAATTTTATATCTCAAAATGTATGCCAGGAAAACAACCAAGGCTGCATGAAAAGATTTAACTACATCATTTTTGTGGAGGGGTGGGGGTGTGGGGAGAATGAACCCAATATCCAGAAGAGAGGCTTAGTTCAATGTAATGCCATACATGTATACGATAGGTGAGTATAATATTTATTATGGGAGATATTTATGGAATGCTAAGTGAGAATTCGTAAAATGTGAGCCCAATTTTTTTTTTGAGCCCAATTTTTAAAGAAGAGAAAGATGTTAAAGTTAATTGTAATGGTACACACCTCTAATTCCAGAACTTCTCTGGCTGAGGCAGGAAGACTGTTTCAAGTATACCTGGTTTGCAAAGCAAGACCTTGTTTCAGCACATACACACACACACACACAGAGCATCTGGGAGCATGGTTTCATAAGAAAATATCAGTATCTATGCCTCAAAAATATCATAGTTAATTTCTGTACTCCTACTAAGGTAACTTCTAGAAAAAGTTTCTTCATATTTCCTATATGAAGAAATAATAGTAGGTTGTTTCTAAAAATTTATAATGTTTCATAATCCTGGTTAGATGAATAACATTGGGCAATTTTAGAATCAACTTTGCAGTTATATAATAGAATAAAAGCTTGGGAGGCAGAGCAGATTCTGGATCTCTAGTCAGCAGCTGGTCTACAAGTGGTTAGACAGCCGCTAAAGAACCTGTCTAAAAAATAAAAAAAAAAAAAAAAAAAGAATAAAAATAGGCTTGGCCCAAACTACACTCAAGTTTACTTACAATTTAAACCATTATATGTGTGTGTGTGTGTGTGTGTGTGTGTGTGTGCATATGTATGTGCATGTATGTCTATATGTGTGTATATGTATGAGTGTGTTGTGTGTAAGTGTGTTGTGTGTATGTGTGTATATGTGTGTTCATTGTGTGTATATGTGTATGTGTGTTGCTTCCTGTATCACAAATGTCTCTTTTGATGTGAGGTGGGTGAAGTCCATGAAGACTGAGGTGGAATTTGGTAGCTTCCCCCTTAGAACTCTGACGCTCATCACAGGATCTTATTAATGTGAGATACGCAGGGTTCATACTTCCTGTTTGGAACCCTACTGAAAATTCTTGGTTCTGGTAAGGCTCTGTAATCACAACTCACACTGAGAAGCTGGAAGAGCTGTGGTGATTGAAATAAATCCCATCACTAAGTAGAGCTTTGTCTGTGCTTGAAGAATTTGTAGGAAGTGCCTCTGCTATCGTCATCTGAAGAACGTCACCCAACTCTTACTTCTGGCCAATAGTTAAAATGCCTGCAGAATTACAAAATGTGGTATTTCGAATGGGTTCCAGTACCTTGTTGTGATCATGAAATGAAACACACACATGCATGTGCGTTCGCGCACGCGCGTGCGCCGCGCCACACACACACACACACACACACCACACATACACACACACACACCATCAGTTTTTAATTTGCTATTTATTACTTCACATTCACAGTGGTTGCTTGGAGGCCATACACAATGGTGCAAAGTGGCTTTGTAAAAATGATCTGCCTTGTTCTTCCTTAACCTGGCAGACGTCATGAACTTCTAAGAGGGAGCATATTTTATTTGCCTTGCACCACCAGAGGCCTTGGCCAGTGGCCACTGTTTGTTCAATGCTAGTGTTGACAGGTGCTTTTGCCTGGGGAGCTCCTGGTGCTTTGCAGAGTTAGTCAGCAGTTCCCACAGCAGCCTTCCTGCCTGAGAGTGCAATGCGGATTCTCAGGAGCGCCAGCTTCCCTTATTTCTGTTTACCCAGTGAAACAAAACAAACATGCCAGCTTCCCTCAAAGGCCTGGCAGCAAGAAGTGCTAGTTCTATGTCATTGGGAATTTACTCCTTGTGTAAATAGATAAATTCCTGTGAGGGAAATTTGCCACACACCCAACTGAGAGGCAAGGCTACCTTCTACTGAGGATCTGCGTCACCCCCTGTCTTCAGTTCTCTGCTGTTAGGTCTTGTCCCTAAAGAAACAAAACCCAACCATTCTTCATCCCTTTTCTGCATTCTCAATTATTTGGATTGGTTTTCTAAATACTCACACAATGTATATCTTCATTGTTAAGTAATAGTTAATATCCTACTACAGAAAACATAGTTTTAAATGGAAACTGTTGGTCCATTGTGTTCAACTACAAATTTCCGGTACCTAGGGGGCATGCCTGAAACATAATTGTAATGCAGCAGTCTGTTGGATGAATGAATGAAATTGCTCAGTGATGCCATAAAACTCCATTCAAGTCCCTTATTTACAATCAAGTTCGAAGGCAGCCAAATGTAAATAAGCAAGATCAACTTGCAGTGTAAAGAGATAGCCATTATGCTCCTCAGTGTTAGAAAGAGCTATGAGATGAAAGGGAACACTAGTCAGAGGTTTTGCTTTCATTAGTTGCAAGAACAGAAACCAAGTTAAAACTAACTTCAAAATAAAAGAAGAAAAGAAGCCAAGCAGATGATGTTACCGAGAAGTTTAAAGTTAGTTCTCAGGGTTGAAAACATGCTCCATTGTGATTGGGTCATCTCACTCAGGATGATATTTTCTAGCTCCATCCATTTGTCTAAGAATTTCATGAGCTCATTATTTTTAATAGCTGAGTAGTAACTCCATTGTGTAAATGTACCACATTTTCTGCATCCATTCTTCTGTTGAAGGACATCTGGGTTCTTTCCAGCTTCTGGCTATTATAAATAAGGCCGCTATAAACATAGTGGAGCATGTGGCCCTGTTGCATGTTGAAATATCTTCTGGGTATATACCCAGGAGGGGTATATCATCCTGAGTGAGATGACCCAATCACAAAAGAACACACATGGTATGCACTCACTGATAAGCGGATATTAGCCCCAAAACACACAATACCTAAGATGCAACGCATAAACCTCATGAAACTCAAGAAGAAGGAGGAAGACCAAAGTGAGGGTGCTTTTGTCCTTTTTAGAACGAGTATCAAAAGATTCAACCAGAGCTCCCAGGATCTAAACCTCCAGCCTGAGAACAGACAGGGGCAAGCTGTCCTCTGAGAGGCTCTAACCAGCAGCTGACTCAGACAGATACAGACATCCAGAGCCAAACAGTGGATGGAGCTTGAGGACTCTTATAGAAGAATAGGGGGAAGGATTGTGGGCCCTAAGGAGATAGGAACTGCACAGGAAGATCAACAGAGTAAACCAACCTGAACCCTTGGAGCTCTCAGAGACTGAATCACCAACCGTGGAGCATACCTAGTCTACACAGATCTACCTCCATGGGCTGGACCTAGGCCTCCCTGCACAGATGTTGTAAATGTGCAGCTTGGTTTTCATGTAGGTCTCAAACATCTGGAGTGGGGGCTATCCAAAACATGGAGTATGGTCTTCTAGCTGGGTGCCTCATCTGGCCTCAATGGGAGAGGAAGCACCTAGCCTCTCAGAGACTTAAAGTGGCAGGTGGGGGATACAGGAGGAGGGGTACTCAGAAAACAAGAGATGGGGAAGGATTGTGGGAGGGGGTGCTGGGACGGTATAAAGTGAATAAGCAAAAAAAAAAAAATTTAAAAAAAATAAAAAAAGAAAAAGAAAACATGCTCCAGACTCTCATGAGGTGCTTAGTAACAGCCTTCTTTCTCTTCCTCTCTCTCCCTCTGCTTCCTGGACCTCTGTGGGAACACAGAGAGTAGAAGCATCCGCGCTGTTCCTGAATGAGCATCTGTTCCCATTATGAAGAGGATACTTAGCAATGACTCCAAATCAAAGGTGTTTCCTTTTGGTTGCTCATCTTTTCTTTCTGTTCCATTCCACACACTAGCTAGAGCTAAGAAAGAATGGGGTAGTATATTGTATGGACTCCTGTAGAGGATGGACATCAGACTAACTCCCTGTAGACTGACCATAAACCACGGTATGGCTGGATTGGTATGAAGACAAATTCCACGCAAAAGATGTTTAGTTGTGCTGTAGTGTGTGAAGCACACCAGTCTTAGCTTTTACACACCCTTAAATATTTGTATTTAACTTACTAATCCATATTTACTAGCAATTTGATACCAGGCTACTACAAGTAAAAAAGTATGCTAGGAGTTACTACATGAATTCAGGTTAAAAAAAAAAGAAAAAAAGACCATTGTGACAAATGTAAACTAAATTTTGTTAACTGACAATATAATTTTCAACACATCTTTTTCTTGGTCTTGAAAACTTGAGATCATTTGAAATTTTTCAGAGACGAAGTGAATTTGGACTTGAAAGAGACTTCTCTAGGAATCTTTTCCTCTCGTCATCAGTTAATTGGATTTGGCATTCATATCCTGCCATGTATGCGATTGAGAAAACCCTCCAGTTTCTCACTTGAGTTGGTTTTGGAGTAAGAGAGAGAAAAAGACCATACTATCAATGTGCTTGTAGTATTTCAACTAATCCCAAAGCCATGGTAAGCTTGCAAAAAATAAATATAATATAGCTCAAGTCTAGCTGGGAGGTTTATGGGATGTCAAAGGCACTTTGACTTTGTGAGTCTTTTCCCCACTAAAAATAAGATAGTATTGCTATAGCAATATAAAGTTAATATAATATATACTAGATTATATTCATTTTAAATACTTTTTTAAGCCCTTTAAAGTATTATGGACCCTTGGTGAAACATCTATTATGCTATTATAAGGTTTTCTTTTGGTTTAAAAATTTAAAAACCAGTTTTTCTTTTAATTTTGGTTATTTCATACATATATACAATGAAATATGATTCTATTTACCCCTCATCTCTCCCACCCAGATCTCCCATTTTCCCTTCAACATTCCTTTCCAAACGTCATTCTTTGTTTTTGATGAACCCACTCAGTACAGTCGGTGGCATCTATATGTACATGGGTGTGAGACCATGCAGTAGAAACCTACCAGCCGCCACACCGTCTGTAAGGCTGATTCTCCCTCCCCAGTCTCTATTCTGGGGCCTGGAGATCATCTACCTCATGGTGGTGTGCTGGTTTGTTTTTCTAGACAGACTTATTAAAATCTGGCTACTCTGAGTCCGTATTTGGACTATCGTTCAACTCTCTTCTCCCTGTACTGTTCATCCTTCGGGTGTGAGTGTGTGTTTACTACTAACATTAGTTACTATGGGTAAGCACTCCAAGTACTCCACTGCTGTAGCAAAGCTTTACCAGAAACCCCTCAGGTTCCCCACAGAGCATTTCCTTTTCTCCAAGAGTTCTCATTCTTGAAGGACTAATGTCATGAACCACGGTGTAAATTTGTACAATGTGAAAAAGCTAGGGACATTTATGCAGAGAGCACTTAGAATTTACTTGAAATAATACATCAAAATTGTTGGTCCACTTTTCCTGTAATCAGTTGAAAGCCAATCTACTGTACAGGAAAATAAATGCTCACTCATGGTCAGTGACATGCCCTGCGCCTACCATTGATTGACACTGACTTGCATCTGGATACTTCCTAAAGCCAGTTATCTGTGGCTTTGGGACACAGAGCCAACTAGATTTCATAAATTTCACCAGTACTTATTTTCTAAGAAAGTCCTGGTTGAGAACTGTCTAAAACCAAACCAGGCGATGAATTTCACACTCATTCTTTTTCCAAGCATCATTAATAAACTGCAACTTAAAAAAAAAAAAAAATTGAGAGCCTATCCAAGCAAATATTTCTGGATTGAAAATCAGCCCTGCTATTTTCTGACTTTACAGTGCCCATGTGCTCCTCATACTCTGACGGTATCCAGTTCTGGGTACCCTGTTCTAGGTCCTGAAGCCGGAAGGATGAGTAAGGTGAAGTTCTTACCATTAAGCTGCGGTGTGGGGTGGGTTCAAGAGCACTGTCTTAGCAGCTGAAGGTGCTGTGACTGGAACAAGTCTGAATGCTAAGTTAATGAAATAAGATCAAATTCGGGGGTGGGGGTTGAGGGGTAACCAGTGATGTTTGCTTTCTCTTTCCACATCTGTGTTTCATTTACTTTGTATGAGTGTGGATATTCATCCTAGAAGATTGCTGGGTTAGAACCCAGGGTGTACTGATTGCACAGATTTCAATACCATCACGTCTCTCCTTTGTTTTCTGAAAACAAAACGAAAAGAATGAAGAACAATGCCATCAGCCTTTCAAGTGATCTCTACATGAAAGAGATAAGACTATCTCTAAGTATGCTAGAGCTTTAATAGAATATATATGAATTAGCCCAGGGATGGTAACAGAGGCCCCTTTAAGTCCATAACACAAACTATACCAGACAAGACAAACAATATGATGCTATACAATACTAGTGGTCAAATCTTTGTTTCCACTTCACATGTATATGACAGAGGAAGTCCTCACAAAGAAAAATAACATGCTTCCTATGTACAGGATCAGTTTATAAAAACAAGTAAGCTAACACTGGGGAAAGGTATAGTCTCATACAGAGAGGCTGTCTCTATGCTGTGCCTCTGAATTACTGTCCTGGGTAGGGGTACAGTTTGAGTAGATACTACACTCCTCATGATGTCTAAAGATAATGTGCTACATCATTGTCCTAGTGGCTACTTCACCCACATAGTCCCTACACAGAGAACTTCCAATTAACAGGTTGCAACCACTGATAGACCAGCTTGTCCTATGAGTGTAGGGATATCTCCCCATTGCTCTGAATGTCACTAACAGAAATGGATTCCTTGCTTTGCCTTTTCTTGTCTGTGTTACCAAGAGCAAAGATTGTTTCTTGTCAGTAAGATGCTTACTTTAAAGGCTGAGTCATAGGAACATGGCTAGAAAGTCTTCCTCTGCAATGGGCAGAAGGACAATAGGACAGGACACCAAACCTTTGTCAGTGCCTTTCTTTGTCTTGGCTACAGTTAAAGATAGCTTTGCCTAAATCAAAGCCACCTTGGCCTTTGGCATTCTTGTAACTCTCAGACGTGGTAAGAACTAGCGTCAGTGGGGTAATTTAATCCTTGAGAGTCTTTGATGAATGAGTAAATCCAGGAGTTTGGTGCCAGCTCTCCATTCCATGTGCCTAGTTTTTTCTGGCGTAGAAGGCCAAGTGATGATGGATGGTCCGTCTTCACATATTGCCTCCTGTCACTGCTGAGGGATTTATGGTCTGCTTGCCTCAGTTATAAAGAGAGTGTGGATGCTTCAGGTCCTGAGATATTTAGCACTGTGTTTGTATTTCCAGGACTACAGTTGGAAGACTCAGGGAGCAAACAGGCAGCAAAGAATTTACACAACAATTTGCTAACGTCCCCTCACTTGAATACTATGTTTCTTATCTGCCTATCCTATGCATACATATCCACAGAACTTCAGTTTTGTGGCCTTCATTGAGTTGTTACTGTCTAGTGGGTTTTTCTCTTTAAAAGAAGACACAAGAAGAAAGCTCTGAGCCGGGGAAGAGAGATAATGAAGGAAAGGGAAAGGTTTTGAAAATTAAAAGTTATACATACATATATAAAACTATAAATCAATAAGAAAAGAAAATTCCCAAAGAAGACGTAGTTACAAGAAATGAAAGGGGATGTTTGTGTGTAAAGCTTGCCTGACCTGGAAGTTCAGAAAGTTCCCATAATGAGAAGGTCTGGTTTGTGGGTGGGCACCCTTCCATCCAGACAGGCAGGAATGTGGCGAGGCAGCCAGGAGACACATGGGCTTGTGGCCACCAATAAAGGCACCTAGCTAGAGAACCCCACCTGGGTTTGCTCATCTTTTCTGAATGAAGATTGGGCACTTGACCTTTTAGGCCTCCCCAAGATTTCTTTGGTGTCCTTACACTATTTACTTTTCTTCCTTTTATTTTATTTTTTTATTTTCTACCCTACTTACAAAAACAAAAATACATGCACATGGAATCTCTTTTGCCATGGGAGTTGAATATGAATACAGATTTTATCATTGGTAGGGACAGTCACTATGCCCTTACTTTCTTCACTTTCTCCCTCCTAAGAATATTTTTCTTTCAAAAAAGTATTGGAGCCCAGATGAATCCACTGGGACATTTGAACAATTAACCTGGACTGGGTGTCCTCAAAGTGCTTGCTGAAATACAGTCATAAAACTCAGCATAACCCACTGTCTCTCTCCTTCCTCTGCTTTGGGGCACATTGATTCTTGTTACCATGACAACGCCTGGGAACAGAGGGATTTATATCTCTGCCACTTTGTGACGAAAGACCAGGCTGGCATGAACCCAAATTTTGCAGCTGGTTATTAATTGAAAAAAACTCTGCTCTCACTCCTTAGTCAAACACGATCTGATTCAGCAGAATCTTTTTGTTCCCATCTCTTCTTTTATACCAGGAAAAAAACCAAGAATACTTGGCTTTGCACAGGGTGGGTCGTAAATGAGCCTGGAACATACAGACTGATGATGGTGACGCTTTCTGGGGTGTTCCTGACAATTCAATTTTATTTCTAGAAAGGTTTGAGCAGATCATTTGGGGGGCTGTCATACTGTCCAGTAGGACATACTATAGCCTCCATTTGGTCTTATGTACTACACAATTTGTTCTTAAAGTAATCTCAACAAAATTTTAAATTCTCTCATTAGTAGGGAAGGTACTACTCTTGTGAGCTGATTACGTTCTTATCATATTACATTCTGATTGTGGTTTTATGCTAAATACATCTTCAAGAGACATACATAATGACATAAATACTCTATGAACCCATGTATAGTATAATAATATATGTAACATATACATATATACATGCAAAACATGGTACATGGAATCCCAACAATTTCGATGGGTTAATTTTATCATTAAATAAGAAACTACTTGTCATGAAATTATCCAGAATGGTAAAAATTGTAGAACTTTTACCTAAAATGAAATTCCCTGTGGAAATGAGAGGTGGCAGAATTCTTTTAGAAGTACTAAAAATCAATACATCTACTTGATCTTAACTGAGTAGGCCAATTCTCGAGTTCTATCATTCCAGGAAAATATATTGCCATACCAAGGGCCTCTTTGTGCTTCCTCCACCTCAGTTCCTGTGCTCACTCTCCATTCTGCTTTCTGGATGCTGAAATACTAGTCATTATTATACATCGAATCCTGAAAATGAACTCGAGTTGGCAAAATTGTGCTATGCCAGAGTTTAAAGCCTCTGTTGTGGATTCAGTGGGACCTGACCAATAGGAACTGGGAAAGAAATCTAAAAACAAAACACAGAAACTGGCAAAAGGAACAAAAAGAAAAAAGAAAAGAAAAAAGCATTAGGATATTGCAGAAGAGACCCAGGAGAACCAGTTTATCCCGGAAGACAAGACTTGTGACTCACTGGAGGAAATGTATCAAAGGTCAGGAGGTAGTCCAACTTGGGTTACAGAAGATGCAAAGCTACCACAGGCAAGATATCACTGTAGGATGAAATAGTTAGGATGTAAGTATCCAAACTAGGATTGAGTGTCTGTGCAGTGCTTCTCAGGAACAAAGTAAGTGACTAGCGGAGGATGTGGGTGGAGAAAGTAGAATATGGCATTCTTCCAAATGAGGATCTCGAGACTGTGAGCTACTTGTGCCTGAGGGTCTTCCAATGGCCACCTCCCTAGGAGATTCTGTCATGCATGCTGGCAGGCTGAGCTGCACTGTGTCAATTCAGCTGGGGAAGATGTAAAGCTGTGTCTGTGGGTACCTATGCACAATGGTGCCTCGAATTTCAATAAACCATTGATATAAAGTAGCAGTCGCTCTTATTATATCCCCTCCCTTCAAAAATATAGAGAAAGAACTCAGGCCAAAGTCTATTTGTATATAAAGGGGAGAGTGGACAGTATCCAATGGGGAAGGGGTGCTTTCTCATATATAAACTAGAAATGTAAGTGATCAGAGTTTTATTCTTATGCTCATGTTCTAAGCATGAAACCAGGGATATATCCTGAAACATAATTGGAAATGTTTCAGGAAGCTCCATGTGTTTTTGTTTGGTGACAGTTGTCTCTTCATTGATGTCAGGTTAGAGGCTTTATATTTTTGCACCCTAATTGACTCCCTTCTTCTGTAGCAATAGTTTTTGATATTATTTAATTTATAAACTTTGGTATCATGTTACATTCTAATTTTTCTTGTGTTTTTCCTAATTTTACTTATTCATTTTTTGGTGTGTATGTGTCTTGTTTTTCCTAAAACAAAAAACAAAAAAGACAGTTTGGCAACAAATGTTATACAAATTAAGCATTTTCCATTTTCTGAGAATTATTTTTGTTTTGTTTTTTTCAAGACAATGTTTCTTTGTATAACCTTGACAGTCCTGGAACTTACTCTGTAGACCAGGCTTGGCTTTGAACTCACATAAATCTGCCTGCCTCTACCACTCGAGAACTGAGATCAAAGGCGTGTGCCACCACTACCCGACATCCAAGAACTATTCTTAGTTATAGGAATAAAGAGCAATGATCAAGATAGGCTTCCATGCTTTAAAAAAAAAAAAAAAAAAAAAAAAAAAAAAAAAGAGTATGAACTAGGTATCATGCTGCATAGTGGCCTGAGCATGAAGTCTTCAAAACCCATTACTAAGGATATTCCTCTTTTTAAAAACATGGCAAAAGCCTTTGCTATACTCTGCTAATACCGTGAGTGATGAGCGTTCACGTTGCCTATTAATAAAACTGGCATGTGACTATCAGGTTAAAGCTCCCCTCTTTCAGTGTCACTTCTCGGCTGCGTTTCCACCATGCGAAGCACCCTGATGTAATGGTGTAATGCTGAGCATCAGTGATAGCCTCTCGACTGAGAGATTAAAACCACCAGCTTGTGAAGGAGATTTGAGGCTGGTACTGCAAAGAGATGTCGTGAGAGCGTTGCTATAAGTTAAAGCAAAGAAGAGGGACAATGTGAAAGAACTGAAAATCTCCTCTTTGCTCCTGTAGCTGTGAGAATTCAGAAATGAGCAGCAAAGGAGAAGAGGAACTAGAACTTCAAATGAGCTTATGTGTGGGCCCTAATTGTCCTGGGCTTCACAAAGGGCTGCACCACCAGC
Organism: Mastomys natalensis; assembly: GCA_021653895.1. Classification (NCBI taxonomy): domain Eukaryota; kingdom Metazoa; phylum Chordata; class Mammalia; order Rodentia; family Muridae; genus Mastomys; species Mastomys natalensis. The sequence goes on along the minus strand of JAJTUV010000258.1, from coordinate 615,679 downwards.
CTGTTAGACAATGGCTCTCACTCTTCCTGCCAGTTTAATTGCCAGTTTAGCTTCTGAACAAAGAAATCATCATCCAGGCAAAAGCATCTTTGCTGTGGAAGATCAAACCCCATAGGAAAGGTTTTATCCTGTTTTTAGTTTGTTTTTGTTTTTTGTTTCCATGTTCTAATAAAAAGTTATAGAGATAAGATTTTCCATTTTTATTCTATTTCATTGATTTTAAGGAAATGATAGATCCATATATAAAGTTTTAGCACCAAAACCAAGTTTTCAAGATTTAGACAGCAGTTAGACTCAGATTAGATAGTAGTAGAAAGTCAGATATTGGTAACAAAAGAAAGAAGGAAGAGAGGTGAGAAGGCAAAGCACCATTTTGAAACTACACAGACACACAACCAGCTCATATACCAGCAGCTGTGTTTGTAAGACACATCTCTAGATCAGCAGCAAGACTATCACATAGAACATAGTTAAAAATATAAACTCTCGGGTCCCATTGTAGGCAAAAGGGACGGAAAACCTGCAGCTGTGCCCAGAAATCCTCGTTTACAAAAGACCTGTGAAGATTCTGGTATAGCTTATAGTCTGAGAGCCACTAGTTCCAATCACACAGAATAAATAGTTCTATTCCCTTAGTATGGATGGGATGCTACTCACAAATATGAGGAAGACTATAGCATCCACACTGTAAATACAAATGTGTTAATAGCACTTTGTTTCAGAGGAAATGCAAGTTAGGCTCTTTCACCTGTTTTAAGATTTTTCTATTGTATTAAGAAGCAAGCAGAGAAGTACAGTGAGCTTTTTATGTAATTATGTAGAAATAATGAAGTTTGTTCTGGCAAAAAGAAGCCTATCTCATGGAAAAGCCTTCAGTAATATTCTGTCTAGACCAAATATTCATTTTAGGGGCAAAGACACACAAAAGAAAATTACCTTCTTCATCAAGCACAAGGAAATGATGTTTTAATTCTGCAGAGAAGTAATATTTGTTTTCTTGGAGAAATAGGGCAAGACTGATATTAATAATTGAAATTTACTTCTCAAGTATAATGATGGTCATTATGGTTCTTACTAAGGTTGAGAAAAAAGAGAGGGGAAAATGAAGTTGAGAGGGCTGAGAAAATGGCTTGTCTGACAAAGTATTCGCACAGCAGCACAGAGACCTGGGTTCAGATCCTGGCACACAAGTAAAAGCCAGTTGCTATAGTATTTATCTGTATTCCACGGAAGAAGAGAAGGATGGGGGCACACTAATGCTCATTGGCCAGCACCCTAACCCAAACAATGTGATCTCAGTACATTCAGTGAAAGACCATTTGTCAAAGACGAAAATGTATCAACATGTAATTACAATAAGGTGCGTGATCACTTTCTACATGAAGGAGAAGAAAGATGTTATGCAGGCAGTGTCCACTTCTAGACTCCAACACATCAGGCCAGGGTAGGTATTAGGGAGGAGACACTGCAGCTTACCTGATGAGAAGAAGTTAACTGGGCAAGGGCAGAGGAGACAGAGTCAATGGCATATGCAAAGCTCTAAAGTGAACTTGTCCTAACACATAACTTCCACCTAGTGGATTCCTGGGTTGGGAGGCAGTGGCACAGAATCTAGAGATCTATGGTAGATAAGGCTGAGCAGAACCAGGGGACTTTGTTCCAGCAAAAGGGGAACTTTGTGGTTTAGGATTTGTTTGTAACAAAAAGACTGAATGGCGTTCTATGCTGGAATAAAGGCCATTAGGGACATTGGTCCAGTAATTCAGACATGTGGGTATAGCCTGAACCAGCTCTAGGGCACTGAAAATAAAAGGTTTAGAAATGCTATCCTGTGGGTCTTTAGACCTGGTAGTTCACTGGATTTGACCGCTGGGGAGGGATAAAACCTTTCATTCACTCAGGGCAGCTGGATGGATGGAAGGCTGTGTACTAGGGTAGGGGAGTCAAGAAAGAGCAGGTTTTAGGAAGAGCTCCTCTATTGCTTTCTACTGGGCAGTTTCTGAGACCCCTGTAGCTGATTCACTGGAGATACCTTTAGAGCAGGAGAGAAAGCAACACGGGGCCTGGAACTCAAATAACCTGACACTCCTGCTCCTATTGTTCTCTCTAACCACAAAAATAAACCCTAACACTTCTCAATGCAGAGGCGAAGGCGAAGGAGAAGGCCCTGCTTTATGTGCCCAGTGATGCCACACACACATACACACACAGTGAAATGGAGACTATTCTAGATGCCAGTTTTAAATGCTGCATGCATTTTAGAACTGCACAATTTCGAAACAAATAAAATGAAAGACAGCTAGAAAGCAATTTGGTTTCTTCAATAAAATCTACTTACCAAAAAGCCAGGTCTACTATCTGTCTGTTGGGATTATATTTCAACAACAGAGGATGCCAGAAAACTTGGGGTATAAGAGAACTCCTAATTTTCGTTAGGAATATATTCTTATAATAAAAGAATGTATTTGCTGTAGATTTTGTTTGGTAAAAAGAACAATAAAAATAAATGAATGCTATAATAGCCAGAGTGAAGTAGGTACTCCTATTTTGAGAAAGAAGGACTACACAAGTCTCCATATTGATGTTGTACACTGCATTTTGAAATAGAGTATTTTAATTAGAATGGGATTCCCTTTTGTCATATCAAGGAAGAACTTAAGATGTCACATGTTTATTGAATAAAACTGGTATGAATGTTAAATCTTCACAGGAAGCTAAATGCTTCTCTTCCTGGATATCTGGTATCCTGTATATTAAATACTCAGTACAACATCCAGGCTAGGTGTTTTCCTCTTGGATTTGAATTACCTTAAAACAAATTCACCTTGAGACTTTCAATATTTCTTCCTTTTTTCTTTTTGCCTTCTGGCATTGTTTTTCTTTCTCTATATTTTCATTGCCCTATAAAATTTAAAAAATAATTATATCAGTGTGTGGGAAAATATTCCAGCCCTGTATTTCAGACATTTTGATGATTTCAGAGCAGTCTAGCTACACATCTGTCAGCATTTCCACTTGCTAAGTTTCAATTACCAAAGCCTTTCACAAAACTCAGCCCAAACAATGTGATACTGTCTTAGGACATCAACTCGACAGATGTGTTCATTGTCTACAGGCATGTGTAGAATCTTCACTGGATATAAGGCACTAGAAGATAAGATCCACTTAGCAATTACAGGATTTTCAGGACCTGCCATTTATAAGCATAAAGAAAAACTAAACATCCTCCAAATGAATGTTAATATTTATTTTTATCTATTGCCCTTTGCTGTGTATATATACACACACATAACTACAGATACTTACCTTGAAATAATAAATGAAACATATTAAGTATAATCTGCCACATATAGTGTTTATGAATGACAGCTTTAAGGTCTTTAGGGTCTACATGTTGATGTAGGTTATACATGTCAATGTGGAGAAATAAAACTATGCTGTCATGTTTTCTTTCAGTAGTTTGTATTAAGTGTTTACTCCCTGTAGGAACTGTTGGAAATGCTTGTGCTAACAATAGGAACCAAATAAGTACCACGCCCACATGTTCTCACACATATCACCTCATGTGGTTTTATGCTGTGCCCACAAGGTCAATACAGTAACATGACCAGAGATACAAAAATAGGCTGAAAGAAACATAAATATTAAATTGAAAAAGCTTCACATATTTTTGTTATCTGTGGGATTGTGTAAGGGTATCTTGGTTCTTGGCTGGGCATGGGCCTGGAACCCCGAGACTCCAAGGGAGAAATGGCAGGAGTTCGGCCACTTCCCCAGAACCCAGGGTCCTGACAAGCAGTCTAATCTCCAAGGACCTACATTTTTCAGTCACTAGACCATTACAGCCCCTCCCAAAGTGCACAGGTAGAGGGTGTGACTACAGGCCTCAGGCCCTAGAGATTTACATAATAACGAAGGTCAGAGGGCAGAGCCAATTAAGCATTCTTCCCCAGACCCTTCCCACTTCTTCTTCCCTATTTAACTCAGGTCTGCCCCGAGTTTCGGGGGTGGGGGGTGGGTGGTGATACATCCAAATCCACCACCTACCATGAAAATAAACCCTTTCGGAACCAAGGACTTCCTCATATCACTGGGGCCTGCAGTCGCCAAAACTTCCAGCCTTTGGAACTCTAGACCAGATCTCCTGTATGTGGGACCTGCCTGGAAGCCTCCAGGACTCCTCCACTGCGGCCCCTTTTCCCACAGTTATCCACATTAAATCACCTGTGGAACTTTTCAGAAATCTGAGACCTGATTCAATGGCACTGGAATTTCTGGGAAGAGGAACTAAGTGACTATTTACTTTTAACATCCTAACATCTTTATATTCTACAGACAAACCAACTTCTTTTATAGATACTGTATGTTAGGAACTATGCCTTTATGTGCACTTCTTATCAGATATACCACTTTCTAGTCAACCTCATCACCCCACCCCCAATGACCATTTGAACTAGGTGGTTAAATGATGAAGGCAGATATGTACCTATTCTAATCTAAACACAAAAGTCCTCTTAAGCATTCAAAAATTTGCACGGTTACCTGTGCAAAATAAGGATCACATCCAAATTAGAAAAAACAAAGTTCTACCCTGTTTTCTCATTTTCCTCTGTATTACATCAAGTTCAACCCATACCTTTCTCTGGTTTCCACTACTACCTCTGCTTGGCTTAGCCTTTTGTTGATCTAGAAATTGTCAGAATTTTCTAAAGATTGCAGTTAGAGTCTATGACTAAAAAACTCATTGGCTGTCCACTGCCTTCACCTTTACTTAAACTGTGTGTTATTAGCCATCATTTGCAGGGTCAGCCTATGAGGCTTCATGGTGACTGGGCATGTCATTCTACTCTAATTCATCTTCGGCCTCATTCTGGTACATGCCAAGGCTCTTCTGTTCATGCCCGCTGCTGATCCATGAATAAATTATCTGTTTCATCCTTTGGGGCTTTGTCCTTTTGGCTCCACCATCATTTAAACCATCATTATGTCGGTAAACTGTATTTCAAATTACTGAAATGAAGCTACAGACAAGGCAATATATATATATATATATTTATAATATATATAATTATATAAGTTATATAAAATATAATTATAATTATATAATTATATAAAATATATAAATATTTATCTAGAAATTTATAAAATTCCTGATATGTATCATACATATTGATATATATGATAAAAAGATATCATGAGGAAAATATCCTTAATTTCAGACATTCAAGAATTTTATATCAGAAAGTTTTTTGTCTATTTGGTTTTGGTTTGGCTTTTTTTTTGTTTGTTTCTATCAATATTCCTGCCAGAAAAGGGTTTAATCTTTGAGAAATAGATCTAAGGATCTGTTCTAAAAGGTGTTCATAAAACAAGGCAGATTTCAACTAATATATAAAAAGCGTTCAAAATATTATAAACCACACTCATTTCGCACAGATAAGTTATGTGAACTGCTGGCGAATGAAAAAAAAATGTAGGTTTGAATGGCAGAAGAGGCTCTACTCTGTTTTCACACAATTCAAATGTCTAGTTTTTTAGATAAACTGCCCACAATTTTTGGCATTACCTCCCTAAATGATGAGTTGTTTTATTTGTAGTTTTTATAAGCAAATGTGCTTTTCATCCGCGCTATCCATGGTAGGAGTTTGGCCTTCATTTGCTAATATCATAAACAGCTTGAGAGGGTAAGCACATTGCGGAGCTTTTATGGCCAGTGTCTCTAATTCTGAAGGTGTGTCCCAATATTTTTCCGATAAATCCCTGTGCCATGTGGGGCTGCTTGTTGGTATCTACCCTGTGAATAATCTCTCCATCAATCATTGTGTCTATTGAGTCTTCACTACAGTACATATGCATGTCGACTAACAACAAATAGTTTGCTACTCGCCAAACATCTTGATGCTTCCAAAGAGCCATATATAGACATAGACTCCGAGAAGCAAACCGCATCTATATAAAGATTGTCTTGTTGTTTGGTCTAGTTTTAGTGTATTTAATTACATCAATCTTGGAGGAAAAGAAATATTTTTCTAAACTTGGCCTCACAGATTTTTTTTTAAGACAATGGAACATTTCATCTTAAATCTTTGGGTTTTACATTTGTCATATTATTATAAGCATATGAGCTTCAGGCAACCGCTGATGTTTTAGGAGATTTTAATAAAATTGAAAGCTGCTGTCAATAAAAGTAGAAGGGCTCATTCTTGTACAAATATTGTTTAAAAAAAGAAAAGAAAAAAACGAATTAGGGATTAACTATAGCAAGACACCAGGATCATTTATTCCATGCATTTGATCAGTTACGATTTTCTATAGTAGTCTCTGTTGCAAAAAGAAGATTTTTAGTTGAGTAATTAGAGTCACATTCACTTATAGGAACAAGGATAAATATTTATAATGTAGTTAAGGATTATGCTGGTTTAGTGAAGTGGTGCTTGTAAGATTTCCTCCAGGATCTATGGCCTCACTAGCCCTTGGCTCAGTTTCTAATGCAGGACAAATTTCCCTATTATTCAGTGACCAGAAAGCTCAAATAGAAAGCTGTTGGTTACTACCAAGATATGAATGCCACTATTGTCCCCCCAGGGTTATCATGCCATGCTGGCCATTGTTTTCATTCATAGGAGTCATAGCTAATGGTTGTTCTCCTCCTTTGGAAGTGGTCAGAGTCCAGGGAAAAGGTTTTCAGCTTAGATCCTCCAGTTCCTGTGTCTGAAGCTCATGGTTACCTCAGCAATAGGGATTTAACCTTCAGTCTCTGTGAGATGACCAGGTAACAACAATAGCCTATAATAGTCTGGAAGTCTCCTGGACACCCTGATTCATCAGTCAGTAACTTATCAGTAGCATCTGTATGCCTGATGTTGGGGAGTTTTGTTATTGTATATGGCTCATGAGGGAAGCATTGCTAGCCCAGTTTATGAAATTTCATTTAAACCATATATGGATATGTATTCGTGTAGACATACGTATTATATAAAATGTTTAGTAAATAGATAATAATGCAATTCCTTATGACTTTTCAGATATCTTTGTTGTTATTTGATCTTTCTCACTGGTTCCCCTCTGTGTTGAAACTTGTCTCTGCTTTCTAGTTTTCCCATTTCCTCTCCCAATCATTTGTAGCCTTTGATTTCCCTCTCTATTGTTCCTTACATCTATAGATTTGAACTTTGGGGCCACAGATGAGAGAGAACATGCAATATGTGTCTTTCTGGGACTAGGTTAATGTATTCCATAATCTCATTCCAGTTCCATCCATTTAATCTGCAAACTTCATGATTTCAGTTTTCTTTACAGCTGGATAGTATTCTGCAGGGCATATGTACCACACTATCAGTATCCATTCACTAGATGAAGGACATTTAGGTTGATTCTGTCTCTTAGATAATGTGAATAGAGAGGCAATAAACATGAATAAGCAAGTGTCTGTAGAGTTAGATGTTGAATCTTTGGGCATAGACCATGGAGTAATTTAGCTGGGTTATATGGACACTTCAGGTACAGACCATCCAGTGATGTCATATGATTCATTTTTTAATATTATCTTTAAAGGACATCAAGCATACCAGAATACCAAGCTAGCCTTCAGTACCATATGATGATTTAGGGAAAAGACTTGAAATTCAAACAGATGCCATTTTTAATTTCTTACTAAGTAAGCAAAAAGCCTTGTCTAAGCAGCATCATCCATCTTTTCATAGCTACTGAAGAAGACATGAAAAATGTAATATTATTTAACTCGTACCATATTTTTTTTTTAAAAAAGAGTACTTTATCTTAGAAGTTGTTCTAAATCAAGCAAATTGAAATCATTCAGATAAGTGGGTTTGGACCCTTGGTTTAGCAGCATTATCATTCAACATTTTATAGCATGGCAAGTATCTCCGACTGCCCTTGATTCTATATCCTTGCTGTAATAAACTAAATGCTGAGAGAAGGAGGCTTGCAATCATCTTATCATCAGAGATGAACTTGTCTATACTAAATAACTGAAAACAAAAGAAGGCAGTTACTACAGCCCAACAGTCACAATTAATGTTGTTGGTGTTGATCATACAAAGAATATGATTGAGGCCAAGTCAATGTGAGTTCTAAGAGCATCATCTGATCTACCTGCAAGGTATTAAAAAAAAATTTAACCACAAAATAACTGCCCATTTTTAGGGTTTTCTAAATTTTGTTGCATTATATATTTTAATTTTCAAAAGAATGGGAAATCAAATTCTATGATCTATATCAATAAAAAGTTAGTACATAAACCAAAGAAATGTCCAAGTAATTATCATCATATTAACATTCTGCAGTGACGGATTGTGGGAAATGAACCCTCTGTTCCCAGTCAAAATGTGATCCATGAAACAAAGTTCTCTGGACTCTAGCCTTTGGGAGTTTCACATAAATACAGATTCTTGGATCCTGACCTAGACCTCCTGGGACAAAAATCTGCATTTTAACAAGCTCCCTGGTGATTCTTTCCACATTCATTGCAAGAAATACCAAGCTGAGGCAATACCTAAGAGGCTCATTATGAATTTTGCCATCAAGTGTATTAGATCCTAATAGCACCATGTGAATCCACATTATTCTTAATAGACTGCTCTAGCATATGCTTTGAAAAGCCTGTTTTCATCAGGGAGCTTAGTGGGTTTTGTCTTAGTAGCTAGCCTTGGAATGTAGGCATCTACAGTTATATTCAGAGAGTTCTTTTCAAACCTTTTAGTCATATACTGCTTATATTTCAAAACTGTAAATTGGCCAACCCGACTTTTAAAAGTGCAATGCTTTAATTCAGCAGTCGGGTACGAGAACAATCAGTTGAAAGGAAGGCATATTGGGAATACAGAGAAGAATATGAACTTGAATCAGAATGTCCAAACAAGAGGAAAACTCTATGGTCTTTCTGTTAGATGCTAATACAGGGTATGTCATGACTCTTTAAAGCCAGTGCTCTCTCATTTCAAGCGGGCTCATGTCTTTCTCCTCTACAGCTAGCTCTGTGTTACTGTGTTAATTTTGCTTTTAGAGAAGCAGCTTTCCCTCCATGATGCTCAGGGTATCATTGCTCTCTTGAATCTAGGCGCGCAAGACACCTGATATTTCACTGTCCCTTTGCACTGTCAAGTTTGTCCCGAACGTTTTCTACTCCTTAAGTTCACATCCTAATAGTTACCTTATCAGGCCCTACTGACTCTTCCTTACATTACCTTCCCTCTTTCCATCTTCTTCTTTTTTCTTTTTCTTTTTAATTTTATCTTTCCTTTTTTTCCCGAGTTGTCCTAGGATGGAATTCATGATTTCAGTGCCTTGGGCAAGTACTCTACTGTGGAGAAAGTAATCCCTCATTCTTTCCTGAAGTTGTGATCCAGAGATGAGCAAATGACCAAAATTCCAAGTGATGTCCAACTAGTGCAGGCTGTCACAGAAACTCTTTCCATTTCATCCTGGACATTATCCATCAGTGAATGTGACTTTAGATCCCATGGCTTCTTTTGCTTCCATATGCAGTTGTCACATCATGACTTAACTAACCAGTATCTGAATAATTAGATATTTTTCTTCTTACCAAAGGGCAAATTTTATAATGTACCCCCATTTAAGGCCATCCTGGTAGATCGGGGCCATTCTGTTCCTTTTATATCCTCATTCTGGTATACATGCTATTAGCTCTCTTGTCTTTAGCCAAGCTCTACCCTTTCTCAATAAGACTTGCTGGTATCACTTTAGTCTTTCTTGAGTTTTATCATATCGTGAACTTTGCCACAGGGTCTCCATCAGTGATTTTATTTTCCTTTGTCATTATTTCTTACATTGGTCTTGCTATGTAGCCCAGGTTGACTTTTAATTCACTAAGCAGCCCAAGGTGATCTTGAGCTCCTTGTGGCTCCCCTTTGCTCCAGCTCTGAGAAGGACCAACCGCATGTGCTGCCATGTCTAGCCATGTCCATGGCTGAAGTACAAAATATGCATTTGTGTTTTTCCACCTATGTATACATCTTTGTGAATCACTTAGCCATAAAACCTTTGGATTAGTAAGTACTGCTGTCAAGGGTGTTTTGTGCCTTTAAGTATACAACACAGGATGGCTAATTTCTGACAACTTCAAAAGGACAAGTTAAGACATAGGGTATCTTTTTAATCAAAGGTGCTTAAGTAATGCCTTTTAGTTAATGTAACATCATTTGTTAGTGAAATACAGATTAAAGTGAAAGTAGGGGTACACAATAGAAGGCTTATTTAATTTTTTTTCTAAATTTTTTTTTAGGGGGGGCATAGGCTTGGGTGCCACAGCACATGTATGGCAGTCAAAGGAAACTTCTAGAGATTTTCTCTTTTCTTCTACCATTTTCATCCAGTGATCAAACTCAGATCGTCAGCCCCAGTGGACAGCACCACTGAACCATCTCGCTATGGGAGAAGGCTACCTTCTAACACATCGTTATCATTGATTCATCTCATCTCCTCTGTGTGTCAGCTGAGCACCACTGACTTTAAAGCAATTCAGAATCTATGACTCAGGGTGGATGACTCCCAAAATTATAGACAAACCTCTTGCTGCAGATGCTTCTTGTTAATTAAATACCCAAGACAGCAGCGTCAAAACAAAGGGGATTAGTACATACAGAGACAAAACCAAAATGCCGTTTCTTTCTGCTGGAGACTCCTGAAGTGCTTGACATGGAAGGATACTGATTGATGGAGTAATGATGAGCCATCCTTTACTTTGGAACACAGGACTGGGATGTTTAGAGGGGCATTTCATAGTATCTCATTAGGATACAGCACTCTCTGCTTCATCCCTTCTAGTCTCTCAAATGTTAACAGGATACATCAATCACAACAAACTTTTTCTTTCTTTCTTTTCTTTCCTTATTTTTTTTCTTTTCTTTCTTTTTTTTTTTTTTTTTTTTGCTTCTTCCTTTTCTTGGTGATTCAAAATAAAACAATGCTTTATGAAAATAGTGCTAGAAAATGGACAGTTTTTTGGTTAACAACATTTTACAAAAAAAATAATCATTTATGAAAAGCACCCATTTTTATAAATGTCTGAATTTGCCTATATTCTGTAGAGGGTCTCTCATGTGCAAATACCTCGCAGTTCATATCACAAAGTAGGACTGCAGTCACATGAAATATTCAATCTTTGTCTGCATATTATCTGTGAGAGATGCTCTTAAATTGGCAGAACAAAAATATCTTTAATTTTACAAACATCTCTGTGACAGTGAAAGATGGACCTGGGTTGGGTGGCGCACGCCAGGAAGGACTCAGGGAGTTGAAACTGGAGGAGAGGTTACTGCTTAGACAGGGAGAAATATGGAAAATGAGAATAAACAAAATATCTTCCAAATATGAAATGACAACAAAAACAAAATAGAAATATTAAGATGAGATTAAGCTGTAAGGACAGACCCCTGTTGCCATTCAAAAGGACTGCCAACTTTAATCACCCGCCTTTGGTTCTGCATAAAAAGCAAGCTAGCTTTCTGAAACATGGTTAATGTTATAAATAAATAGATTTATGAGAGATTCCCTTTCCCTGACTTTAAAAATAAAACCGGGAAGGGAAAGAAACATGCCGTGAAGCACACAACTATGTTTTAAACCATATCGTCTAGATTTCATGCCATGTATTCAAACCCCCAAGCAAACGTGAGCACATTTAACTGTGAGCGATCCTGACTGCATAAGAGGCACTATGACTTCCTACAGAGAACATCTAGAGATGTGTGGGCTTAGCAGAACTGTTTCAATACTGAGATTGGCCATCAGCTCTTCATTGTCTTCGCTGTGGTTTGTGATTCCGGAAAGTTTCGTTTCCTTCTTTGGATGGTACTTAAGTGTTGATGTGAGAAACGGCTTTCTCTTCAAAGCGGGAAGAAATCAGTTATTCTGGAGCAAATTAGCCCAAGTTCTGTGTTTTACATGGCAACAATGTTATTAGGATCTTATAGTAACAGAACAAAGAAAGCCTTAAATCATGACATTTTAAATACATTGGTGGAAACATCAGGTAGGGGGTGGCTATAGCACAGTCCGGGAGACCTCTGTGATAGATCTATGACCTTCTTAGCATTTGGTCTGATGGAAGCTAGTCTATGAATACATTTCCAATGCTTTCACCTAATCAGATGTGGACAAGGAGCAACTATTACAGGGACTTAAATACAGCCTGCATGTACTGCACTTCAGTCTTGGGTTTGCAACATTTCCACCTTTTCCACGAGTGTTGAAGTCGTGTTCAGTTGATTAGCCTTGTAGACAAGTCAATGCAAGCTATGGCTTCTTTCTGAGAAACACAAATTTTTATTACTCCAAGCTTGTTCTTTATCAAAGGAAACATGTATTAATATTGAGAACCCCAGCTCATTGAAATAGATAAGCAGAGGTTTGGTTTTTTTTTTTGGGGGGGGTTGTTGGAAGGAGGGCTTGGGGTGAGGCGAGAGTTCCTCTGGCCAAGGTCAGTACCTTGCATTTCTAAATCAATTACTCAATTTATATATATTTTTTACTTTTAGGGCTGATTTAATTATCAGCTCTTTGGCAAGGGACTGAGGAAAGTCTTTTGTCAGATGTTCTGTTTTAAGGCTTAAAAAGTTTCTTCAAACAATCAGCCCTGGGAAACTTGGAAAGTCAATGTTGTCTTACCTATAACCGTTTTTGTCCTGGGGTGGGGAGTGGGGTGGGATGATCCCTACACAGGCTGACTGAAATCGGCCCCTGTAATACTAGAGCCTCTCTGTACCATGAGGTAGTTCCCCATACTCAAGGCTGTGAGAATCATGGGCATTACAAGATCATCCTGAGGATGGTAAATATGATATGTAAGAAACTAAAGCCTCATGATAACATGTATTAAGAATTGCTTTCAATTTTCTGGCTGTCTTTAAAAAATCAAATGGTTTCCTCAAAATACAGCTTCAGTACACTAAGGGTTACTCCAGTGACCCAAATAATTGAGTTAATGTTCAGCTTAAACATCTGACACATACCCAGAAGTCACCTGGCACTGGGAGATCACCCTTCCCAGCCATGGGGTTATCATTTGTGTAAAGCAGTGCACCTTGGAGCTGTTTGTGTGTGGCTAGCAACAATCTCCAAGTCTCAAGTTTATGGGAGAACAAAGTGTGCTCCAACGCCATGACTTACATACAAGTGTTTACCGAGAGTCACAACAGTCGCTTTAAGTCTACACCTCAATAAACATTCTTTAAGATTAATTTACTCACATTTCTACATAATCTGAGTTCATGAACAAATAGAGTTAATAACACTTACATGATAGCCATTCAATGGATTGATTCTTTTAGTTCTTGAGACAGAGTCTTACCCTGTAGCACAGGCTAGCCCCAGTCACATAGCAATGATTCCCCTTCTCTTCCCTCAGCCTTCTGTGTTCTGGAACCATATACACGAGCCAGGATTTCTGACTTTGTTTGTTTGTTTGTTTCTTTATGAAACTGAACTGATAATCGTGTCTATTTTATTTGACTTCTATTTGCAGTACGTTATGTTTTGAAGTTTGTGAATTTGGGAGATCCTGCAGTGCTCAGGTTTTCCTGAAGCTGAGTTTCTATTTCTTTTCATCTCAATGAAGGCTAGTGACTCAGTATTGCTTTTTCATTCGAAAGACTTCTTATCTGGAGTCTATATTATCATTAAAACCTTTTAAACTTCTCAATTAACAACAACTACCACCTTCATATCTGAGAACTTATCAATAGTCAAAAAAGGTTGAGTGATTAGCAAATACCTAAGAACTTACCTTCACTACATTTTCTATATTCTGGGGAAGGCATGTGTAGAATTGTAAGTGCCTCAAGTATTTCTGTAACAACAACAACAAAAAAATTGGTATGCCATAGGATCCAATAAAAGGATACACTTAGGGCCTGTCTATGCACACACACCTATAAACATAGACCATAATCACACACAAGTAAAAATATATATGAAGTAAAAAGAGAGTGTAACTGTCCAGATGGAAGGGCGAAGTGTTTGGGATGGCACTGGGGCAGGTAACTCTTCCAGAACTAACCAGGAAGTTAATGATTTGGGATGTTTGACTTATGAAAGCTGAGTCTGGAAAGAAGTGAGGGGAGAGAGAATATAGAGTTGAGTTTATCCATGTACAGCACCAGGGCCTTCTGGATAGCTAGTGGAGAACTCGGTGTAAGGGGGCTTGTCTAGATACTCTAGGCCATTAGTAACCTGGACTTTAAATGAAGGCTAGAGACAAGGGTGACTTAAATTAGTAAACAAATATAATAACAAAATAATTATTTTGTGCCTGCAAGAATGAAATCTAGGTGTTCTGAACCTGGATCCATCAGTACCATAAAACAAAATAACAACACTACCTGCTAAATACAGGAAAAAAAAAAAACCTACTGACTATATAGTCTACCTCCTATCTCCTCACTTTACTAGGCCTGGCGTTTCTCTCTTATCAAGACAAGATCTGTCTGGTTTTATATAAACTTGACTACTTTATGCAAGATGAGGTAGGTTTCCTACACATCATATGAGGAGTGTTCATGTGTAAGGGCAGGTGTCTACTCCCTCAGCCCTCCCTCCTCCCCCTCGTCCTACTCACTGGCTCACTGTTCTGTCTTCCTGTCCTGGTGGCATGGTCTCCTAGCAATAGAGACTTCTTTTTCAATAGTTATTCTTTTTTTTATAATTCCTTTGGCTTTGAAATATCTATGATTAACTATAGTTCACTCTCCTGAGGCTAGCAAGCTTTTTTAATTTCAGATGGACAAGGTCCTTGCGCTAACTATGCAGATTTATTCATTACATACAGTCAACTTATATCAAATCCTCATATGGCACTCTACTCCCTCCACCTGTGCCATTAAAATAATCACTTCCAATAAGAAGTAACTTTTCAAAATGTAAATATAAAATTTTGGGAAGTATGTAAAAGAAATTTTTTTGTGAGCTAGTTCAGTGGCAAGCCGCTTGCCTCTAAGTTGCATGACCTGAGGTCAGTCCATGGAATCTATGTGAAGAAAGGGGAGAACAAACTCGTCCAAGTTGTCTAGGAGAGAAGAGATTTCTTCAAGTTGTCTCTGCACATGTGTGGTGGCATGAACCCTCCTGCTCCCACCTATACCCCACACCCGCCTTTACCCAAAGTAAATAAAACATCGTAAAAGTGTAAGTTCTCTTGTATATGTAAAGTCTTATGATTTCAATAATTGGAAACTTAAAGAGACTTAGTCAGTATTTAGCCCCTGTGGCTCATATTGGATTTTTCTTTGAACAAAGATTTCAGGATGTTGCGGTAATATTTTAAAAAACGGCGGCCGGTCCAGCTTGTTCCCAGACAGCTGCCATTTTCCCGCGGCTCTGGCTCTGGACCACGGCTCCAACTATCTAGAAACACTGGCCCTGGCACCCACGAGTCACCAACGTGGGGGATGGCTCCGCCAATCCCCCACACTGTCTCCACAGAGATCGGCTAAACCCCAGACAATACCCGCCATGCTCACGGTTCCGCTAGAAATGAGACACTCAAGGCTTAATAATTGACCAAAGAATTTACATATTTGGAAATGCTCAATTAACAAGATGCTCACACAATTAGAGTTGTTACCCAATACGTAACCTTTAGATATAAATTGTTACCCAGGACTCCTGTCTACCAATTTGTCCTCCTCCATTGTTGTCAATC